>JAJKFI010000036.1:7963252-7973833 GCA_029204185.1 Lerista edwardsae | reverse complement strand
AATAATAATAATAATAATAATAATAATAATAATAATAATAATAATAAACAATTTAAATTAGAGCAAGGGGGTAGCTAAAAATGTGCAGGGGGTGCAACTGCACTGGGCTACAAGCTGAAGCTGCAAGTATCTTTGGATCACTCTCGGAGTTTGGGAGGCCAGCACACAGACATGCGCCAACCTTCCTGGCTCCAAGAGTGGTCCAAATGGGCATGACAGTGTCCCTTGTACTGGCCAAACTTCGCTGAGCTAACTATGCCAGCCTAGCTCCAGGTTACTATTGCACCCTAACGGTACAATTCTATACTCTGAAATAAGCCCTATTAATTTTAATGGGACTTACTCCCAGGAAATGTGTACAGGTATGTGCCACTTAACAATGGGGATATGTTCTGCAAACCCCATCATTAGGCACATCCATTGTTGTTTGGACAACCTCCAATGGCAGCCCAGTCACACCCCAGAATTCCTTGCAGACTAGGAAAGCAGGAAGAATGCAAAAGCATGCATGGAGAGCACATGGAACACAAGTTAACCAGTTGGGACAGTAAGGAAGAAGGAAGCTAGCCCAGGTTGTTCATGAATTTGGCGGGAACGTCATATATGCAGTCCATTGTTGGCCAGAAGGTCCCTACATGGCACATACATATATAGGATTGCAACCAAAGTTCTTAATTGCAGCAGAGCATGCAAATATTGGAGTTTTGTTTGTTCCATGATCCTTTGTGCATGATCACATTTGCCTATGTGACCTGTGCATCCAGCATCCACACCTGGCTCTTAAGGAGACAGTTCCTCTCAAACACTCCAAACTGAATTAGCATTACCAAACTAACAGAGTAACAAGAAGGATTGGAGACATCTGCTGCCGAGTGATGGAGAGATTCCCAAAGGGAAAGACATGCACAGGAGCACACATCCAAGCAAACAGGCAGATTCTGATGAGAGTCTTTAGAGCCCAGAAATCAGGAGCTGATCAAATTTATAAAACCCAACTAATTTCCCTGCACAATTGTCTAATTTGTTTGATAAATACTTGTATATGTATCTTGCTTTCTCCTCTAATGAACTGAAGTAGCTAACAGTAAAATAATCCAAGCAATAATAATAATAATAATAAAACCATAACAGTGGCAGCAACACACAAACTCCTAGTGACCTAAAAGGGGCGTTGTGTAAAGCAGGGGTCTCCAAACTTTCGGCCCAAGGTCCACATAACATAGAAGGGCACTTAAATGGGGACCCCAGTATTCATGGCAGCTTTGGAATAGAACCCCAGCAGATAATGAGGCTGCACTGTATTTACCCCCCCCCCCCAAGCAGGTTGCTGTGGGCCAGCCCCATCACCTGCCAAAGGCTGGATAAAAATATTCCGGACAGCTGATGTGGGCCTTGGGCCGGGGTTTGGAGACCCTTGGTGTAAAGCACCAGGAGGTCTCAATCCAGGATCCCAGCAGGGAGGCTCTGGTTCCTTACCTCCCACACCTCATCCGGCCCAGAAGGCAAGAGTTCTAATCCTAGCCCAGAGGTTTTCAAACTGGGGTGTCGCGATGCCCCAGCCAGAGAACCGTCAGCCTTGTCCCCTTAAGGGGCAGGGAGGAGAGAAGGCAGCAGCGCAACCCCTAGGATCACGCTACTGCCTGGGGCGACAGGGGCTTTGAACTACTTACCTGTCAAAGTGCTGTCATCCTGAGGATGCAGGGAGCCCTGCAGACATTTTTTTTTTTTTTAAGATTGTGACACGCTTCTGGTTTCAAGATAGAAAACTGGAAGCGCGTCGCAATCTTTTTAAAAAAAATTCCTAGGCTTGGGGAGTGCTGTGGAGACACCCGCAGGGCTCCCCAGGACGACAGCACATTGATTAGTAAGGAGGGCAGGAGGGCATTGACTGGGCAGGAGGTTGTAGTCGAGAGGGTTAAAGCCTCTGTTTGCCTGAAGATAACATCCGAAGGTCGCCAGTTCGGGATCACCGGAAGTCTCCGTGAGCGGCAGAGCTTGTAAACTGCGACTGATTAGAGCTGAGCTACAGCTGCCTGTGAGAGGGGAGTGTGCTGGGCCAGCCGCTTCTTGGTGGGAGCAGAGAAGCTGCTTATCAGCCAACAGGAAGGCAAATTGTGTGGCCATAAAGAAGAATAGACCGCGAAAGTACCATCTGTATGTTGTATGTTCTTGAAAGATAGAACTTGCTTGTAATTTGTAAAAACCTTTGTGTTTCTGAATAAAGCCTGCCTATGTAAACCGCCATGAGTTAAAGTCAGAGGAGTGATCTAATGACCTAAGAAAGGTGGTATATAAATACGAGTATTATTATTATTATTATTATTATTATTATTATTAAGTAGATCGATTCCCCTGTCGCCCCAGGCAGCAGTGCCATCCTGGGGGGGGGCACTGCTGCCTTCTCTCCTTCCCCACAAGCACTTACAATGCTTTTGAAACTCCAAGAGAGCCTGAAAACCACTGCCCTAGCCCAGTGCTGCTCTAAAAGGCACCTGCCTTTAGAAAGCCTCAGCCTCAGAGCCAGTGATGTCATGCAGGGGGTACGCAGGGGTACGCGAGTACCAGTTTCTAGGATTACAGCTGGCCCCGCCCATTCGCCCACCCACTCGTCGACTCCGCCCTCTGCAACGTTTGAATTTCCTGCATGTTTGAGTTGCCTGCATGTTCTCAGAGCCAGCCAGGCAGGCAGGCAGCGAGCGGAGCCTTTCCTTTCCTTGCCACTGAAAAATGAGTTGCTCTGGGGTTTTAACATGATGCCAGGCCTCCTTAACATGTTCTGGGGGTGCTGTGGAATACTGTTGCAACTGTTGGGTCAGTTTAAAATAATCTGAGGCCTCAAAAAGGGCTTTTTTCATGTCCCTTCCTGCCATGACATCACTTCTGGCTTATGACGTCACTTCCGGTGGGCGGGTCCCGACACATGCCAATCAAAAGTGAGTACCTGTTCTTAAATCATTTAGATGACACCACTGCTCAGAGCTATCTCCGCACCTCGAGCAACGTGTGCCTCACTTCTGCTCCCATTTCTTTGACTATTACCTTTGAACTGTGACTCCATCTGACTTAGGTACGCAGTATGTAGCCACCTTTCTCAATGGACTCAGGGTGGTTTCCATAGGCCGGCTGAACGTAAGTCCATTTTTTTCCAATGAGATTTTTACAAACATGGTTCCCTGAGAAATCCCAAAGAAACCTTCGTTTCTCCAGCTGTTTCCTTTCTCACAGTGCCGTCATCATCCAGGCTGCTGAACTCTTGCACTTTCCAAGCCTTTTGCAGATAGCCGCGATAATGCTTCAGACCAGCTTCTCAAAGACGTTGTCGTTTTGCCAGCTGACTCCTCCACAAATATACCAGCAGCCTCCCATCCAACAGCCAATCCTGCTTAAATTTTTCAAGCAAGGCAACATCTTAAACCTCCTGGCCACACCTTCTGCCATCATGGCTGCTTCTGACCATTCCATTCTGTTGTTGCTGCCTCAGGACTTGACCTTTGGCCTGGCCATGAATACAGACTTGTCTGGCTCCTTAGAGCCTGACCTGTCTTTTCGTGGAATTGACCAGACATAAGAACATAAGAAAAGCCTTGCTGGATCAGGCCAAGGGCCCATCTAGCCGAGCCTCCTGTATCTCACAGTGGCCCACCAGATACCTCAGGGAGCACATGAGACAACAAGATGTCTGCATCCTGTTGCCACTCCCTTGTATCTGGCCTTCTGAGGTAAATTCTGAGGTAAACACACTGGTGGCTAGTTAGGATTCTCCACAGCATTTTTCTTTGACCACCACCTGAACCAGATGCTCCTCTTCAGACATATAGGAACAGAGGAACAGCCCCACTGGATCAGGCCAAGGTCCATTTGGTCCAGCTTCCTGTGTCTCACCGTGGCCCACCAGATGCCTCAGGGAGCACACAAGACAACCAGATACTTGTATCCTGCTGCCACTCCCCTGCATCTGGAATTCTAAAGTAGTCTATTACCTTGCACCACCCCCAAGGAAGACACCAGCCTGAGGTTGGGGTTTAACTTTATTAAGCACAAATGTAAATCATGAAACTTACTAAACACCAATTCCCCTCCCCAGTCTGGGGTAGGCAAAAAAACTGCCATCCATGGCCAATTTGGATGACAGAAAAAAAATTCCTACCTGGCCCTCATGATGAGTGACCAGCTAATCTCAGCCTGGACTTACCCATCATAGTTTGTAACCTGTGATGGAGTTTTCCTCCTTAAATGTGTCCAATCCCTACTTGCCTCCATTGCTCCTCCCACTCTCTGAATTGGAAAAGGAAGAGTGGGACAGAGGAGAAGGGGCAACGTGAAGGGGAAAAGGGTGCTAAGCAAGCACAGCGGGAGGAGCAGAAGCACATTACTGGGTAAGAGGGGCGACATTTGGCATCTCCGTGTGTATAATTCTCTTATCTAGAACCCGTGTAAGTCTATGAAAGTTTTCTCATCAGATTCAGTCAGATCAAATTTTGATACTAAAACAATTAATTAACATCCATTAGATAAAAATATTACTTTAATAAACTGCATGAGTTAATTGCTGGTATTAATCACATTGGTACCATTAAAATGGTGATTACTAAGTACCTTTATTGCATGCAGGATATTAATTAAATTAAAAATGATAGGAGATCTTGCTGCCTCTTTCTGAACTGGAAAGAATTATCTGCTCTAGGAGTTAAAAAAAATAAAACACATGGGGAAGATCTAGTTACAATTTCCTTTAGGTCCCATTGATTTTAATAGGACAGATTGAAGCACACATTAAGGCCGTTCACAAGTTGGGTCCAAGTTACCCAACAGACTGCCTTCTCCCATACATTCCAGCCTGCCCTGTTAGGTCATCTAAAGGGGCTCTCCCTCAAAATGCCGCCTCTATCCCAATTTAAAGGGATGGTGACTTGGGGGAGAGCCAGTGGCGTCATTCACCCGGTACGCTGGGCGGGACTTACCTTTGAGCGGCAGTCCACCCGTTGCGTCACGCCGCGTTCTGCTGCTTTCCTGCCCGCCCCAGCGGAATGCGGCGTGACGCAATGGGTGGACTGCCGCTCAAAGGTAAGTCCCGCCCAGCGTACCGGGTGAATGATGCCACTGGGGAGAGCCTTCTCTGAAGTGGCACCACAAATACGGAATTCCCTTCCAGAGGAATCAAGCACTACCCCCTCCCTTGTAGCTTTTCAGGGAGGGCTCAAAATACACCTATTTGGCATTTGGATGGTGGCTGGATGTTTGCCTCGGGAATAATGCTGCAGCTTGACTGGTCTCTCGGACAATTTTGCTTTCCCCCTCATGGCTTAACAAGATGTGTTGGGTCCCGCTCTGTTTTAGAATATTTTGTGTTTGTGTTTTAATGTTAACGTGTAATAGGGCTCAATCAAGTGCCCCCAGCCCCTGTTTATTTATTCCCTTATATAGCACAAGTACATGACTTTTTCCCTCTTGGTAATCACAATTACTACAATTCCAGTCTCAGGTAGTGCGTAAGCAAGCTTGTTTATGAAACCCCAGCCTTAGTTCTGCTTTCTCCTGAACTCAGTCAGTTGACCTCGGCTAGAGTTCCCTGCCCTGTCTGCTACCCTGTTTCCTCCAAAATAAGACCATATATTAATATATTAAATATATATATTAAATAAGACATATTAATTTTTGCTCCAAAAGATGCTTTGGGGCTTATTTTCAGGGGATGTCTTTTTTTTTTTTCATGTGCAACAACCTACATTTATTCATGTACAACAATCTACTTGTATTCAAATACAGTCATGTCATCTTCTTCTGGAACATCGTCATCACTCTCCAAACCCCAAATTCCGGCCTGAATTTCTTGCGACTCCATTTCCTGTAGAACGCTTGGCTCTGATCTCTCATGTCCAGCAATAAAGCTCTCCTTAAACTAGTACTTCTTGTCCACGTAGCCTGCTCATAGTGCATTGTCAACACAGCTGTCAGTTATTTTATCTCCACTACACCCTCCCTCCACCTCTGCGAACATACTATGTAAATGCGTCGGTCTGGGGCTTATTTTGGGGGTAGGGCGTATATGACGAGCAGCAATGGGATCTGCAAATTGAGAAGGGGAACACTGGGTGGGACTGAGGCGGGACTTACACATGATTAGCAGCCCGTCTGCAGCATTCCGTGGCTGCCCTGGCCTCGAGGGAGGGCTCCTGCTCACCGCGGAGGATGGGTGGGGGGCATGCTGGGTGCCTGGGCGAGCAGCGGTGGGGCACGCCAACCAGGGCAGCCCCCCCCCGAGGCCAGGGCAGCCGCAGAACGCTGCAGACGGGCAGCCAATCACGTGGAAGTCCCGCGTAAGTCCCGCCCAGCGTTCCCCTTCTCAATTTAATTTGCAGATCCCATTGCTGATGACGAGCATTCTGAAAAATCATGCTAGGGCTTATTTTCCTGTTAGGCATTATTTTGGGGGAAACAGGGTAGTCTCCTTTTGCTTTTACAATGTTTCAGCTTATTCCTGATTGTCCACAGTTTCTATTAAGGTCTTACTGCAAAAAGCAACATTTTAGCAAAAAGCATCCTATTTAGCAAACAATCACACACTCACATAGGCTGAAGGTTCTGTTTCAAGTCATGTCTAGTTTGGTTCCCAGTTAACAGCATATGTTCTATGTTGGCTCCATCAGGAAGCAGTGATGAGTGAGATTTTGTTTTTAAAAAATATCCCTTTTCCCGATGCGCTCTGTAAGTCACTTGTGTGGAGTTTTACCCTTTTCAGTAGAGGTGAAGAAACACTAGCATGTCACACTCCACTTCTTGCACCTTCCTTCCAGTTAACTCTTCACTCCAGGTGCCGGTGATGTTTTAATAGGCAGGCAGAGTGGTACTTGATTTCCAGGTAGGAGACTGAGCTTACAGCCCTGGCACTTAAAATAAAAACTCGGGGATAGACTTGAGAGCAAATTTGGAATGGAAATTGTGGAGGCAGAATAAACGCGGCATACCCAAGATGTCATTTCTTCACTTCCCTTAATGATAACAAGTATTTAAAGCAAAGACTTGCTGGCAGTCGCATCCGCTTGCATGCAGCCAAGCCCTCCCGAAAGTGACAGAAAAGCTTAAACTGGCAAGCATTTCTTTCTTTTTCTCCATGATTTGGGTATGTGGATTTCATCTGGGAATCATAACAGGACCCTGGGGAAAAGGTGGCTTCTGGGGGCCCTTCCAGAGGATCCCCATTCAGGGTATCATAAAGTGTGTTGACCTATTCGCCCAGGGCAGATTCCACCTGAAATCCCAATGTCCTAAAGGAAATATTTCTGCAAGAAATCTCTGCCATTTGTATTTTACCTTGTCATGGGTGGACCTAGTCAAAATGGCGCCCAATGAAAGTGCGCCCCCACGGGGCATGCAACGCTCCATGAGGCACCCCCCCTCTAAGAAGCTGGAGGGGGCGCCGCGTCACAACATGCACCTTCCCCCACCCATCCATTACTACTTGCCAGGGCAACTTTAAAGTAGCCTAAAAGCCAGCTCTGTAAGCTTCATGGATATATAAGCTTCATAACTTTTAAGGTTATGGTGAGCTCAGCCTTAGTTCTTTTGTAGTTGGTTCTTTATGTCAATCAATCAATCAATCAACAGGTACTTATATACCGCTTTTCAGCATGAAGTTCACAAAGCGGTTTACAGGCAAATAGTAATAATAAAGTTAAATGGCTCCCTGTCCCAAAAGGGCTCACAATCTAAAAAAAGGCAGACCACCAGCAACAGCCGCTAGAAAGACTGCGCAGGGGTGAAGAGGGACAGTTACTCTCCCCCTGCTAAATATATTGATTGATTGATTGATTGATTGATTGAATTTGTACCCCGCCTATTGCCCGAAGGCACTCAAGGCGGCATTACAACAGTATAAAATATAAAAACTTAACATTAAAAACAATTTAAAACAATATTAAAATACAATAAAACAAAACTAAAACAACAGAATTTAAAACAGACCATGTGGATCATAAAATATAAAAGTATAACCAGCCAGCCAGCCAGCCTGTCAACAATTAAAAGCTTTTTGAAATAAAAAGGTCTTCAGCCCCCGCCGGAAAGTTAATAAAGAGGGGGCAGTTCTCAATTCGAAGGGGAGGGTGTTCCAAAGTTGGGGGGCCACCACCGAGAAGGCCCTCTTCCTGGCCGCCGCCCCTCTCACTTCTCCTGGTGGCTGCACAGGAGCGGCACTGGAAAAAGTGCTATGCCTCTTGTCCAGTTAGCAGAGTAGAGAGTAGCAGAGTAGCAGAGCAGTTATGTCTGCTGAGTAGAGTTTGAAATCCCTGTGTCTCCACTTTTAGCAATCTGCGTCAGTGTCTGAAAAAGCCACATGTGAGCAGAGACCATCATGCAATGCTTCCAATTTGCCTATATAACTGGGGTGGGTGGGCACATGCTAATCTCCCATGCAAATTAGGAAGACACCAGACTGCGGTTGGTGTTTAACTTTACTAAGCACAAGTGACTAGTTTTTAAGTCATGAAACCTACTGAACACCCATCCCTCCCTCGCCAGTCTGGGGTAGGCAAAAAAAAACAAACACCCTGCCATTCATGGCCAATTCGGATGACAGAAAAAAATTCCTGCCTGGCCCTCACGATGAGCGACCAGCTAATCTTATACTGGACATACCCATCATAGCTTGCAACTTGTGATTTAGTTTTCTGCCATAAATGTGTCCAATTCCCTTTTGAAGGCATCCAGGCCAGACACCATCACCACATCTTGTGGCAAGGAGTTCCACAGGCCAATTGCACGATGGGTAAAGAAATATTTTCTTTTGTTTGCTCGAACTCTCCTACCAATCAACTTCAGTGGGTGTCCCTTGGTTCTGTTTGTCACTACAGATGGTTGCCCTAAAAACAGAGCCACATAACCCAGAAGGGTTTTTCAGCCATTTCCAACTGCTGTGCTCCAAACTCTGACAGTACATCTGCAGACCTTTCACAACACACCAGTGTGCCAGGCTCACTTGTTGAAAATCGCTGACAGGGGCGAACCAGCCCATAGCTCCAGTCAAAGTGTCTGTGATCAGAGGAGCTGCCACTCAGTGGTGGAGCATGTGATAGGTGTGCAAAAGTTTCTAAATTCAATTGTGAACACCTTCAGGCACAGCAGAGGGGGGGGAAACAAACACGCCTGCCTGGAGAGCTGCTACCACTCAGTACTGACAATATTGAGCTAGATGCAGTGATGTCATGCAGGGGGTACGCGGGGGTACGTGAGTACCGGTTCCTAGGATTACGGCTGGCCCCTCCCACTTGTCGACTCCGCCCCCTGCAATGTTTGAATTTCCTGCACGTTTGAGTTGCCTGCATGTTCTCAGAGCTAGGTAGGCAGCGAGCGGAGCCTTGCCTTGCCTTGCCACTGAAAAATGAGCTGCTCTGGGGTTTTGGAACTGTTGGGTCACTTTAACATGATGCCAGGCCTCCTTAACATGTTCTGGGGGTGCTCTTGAATACTGTTGCAACTGTTGGGTCAGTTTAAAATTGTCTGAGGCCTCAAAAAGGGCTTTTTTTCATGTCCCTTCCTGCCATGACATCACTTCCGGCTTATGATGTCACTTCTGGCGGGCGGGTCCCGATACATGCCAATCAAAAGTGAGTACCTGTTCTTAAATCATTTAGATGACACCACTGGCTAGATGGTCTAATTCAGTATAAGGTAACTTCCTATGTACTGAGGCAGTGAGGCTGTACATGTGTTGGGAGAAGATACATTTACAAATGACTTGGCAGCATAAGAAAACAGCAGCAGTACTGTATGTCTGTTGCTTGCGGAACTGAAGCCAGTGCTGTCAGAATCCTAGCAAAGTTTCCCTGCACTGTCTGGATAGCTGCCTAGGGCAGTGTTCTTCAACCTTTGGGTCGGGATCCCAATGGGGTCGCAAAGCCTCTGTTGTAGGGCCACGGCATCTTACTGAAATGAACAAGGTTGAAGCCCACTGGATCAGAGCACCATCAGGTACAGGGGAAGGCACCTGGAGTACCACTTCAGGTACTAGGAGACGGTGTCCCAGTCCTGCTCAGGTTCTAAAAGCTGTTGCCTTTGCCTGAAGATGCTAAGCAGGATCAGCCTTGGATTGGCCTTGGATGGGAGACCGGAAGTCACTGACAGAGCTTGTGGAGGAATGGGAGGAGTCAGCTGGCAAAAGAACTGGCCAAGGTGTGATCTGTGGTGGACTGTGAAGGCTCAGAAGGTGCAAGAGGGCAGCCAGGATCGTGACCACACATTGAAAGGGAAACATCTGAAGAAATTGAGGGCTCTGTGAATGGTACATAGAACAACAGTTGTAGAAACCCCAATTGAAAAATGGCGTTTATGAACAGCCTGTAAACCGCCTGAAGTCCAGTGAAAATCTGGAGAAAGGCGGTATAAAAATACATTAAATAAATAAATAAATAAATAAAATAGCTTTTGCTGGTGCCAGGATAAATGGTTGGTAACTCTTTCTGTTCTCTAATAAGAATATTTGGTTACAACAAATAATGCTGGGAGTGCATTATGTGAACAAGCGGTATATAAATACTAGTGATTGATTGATTGATTGATTGATTGATTGATTGATTGATTGATTGA
>JAJKFI010000036.1:7917843-7956533 GCA_029204185.1 Lerista edwardsae | reverse complement strand
AGCCCGCCCATTGCGTACCGCTCCGTTTCACCGTCTTCCCCGCCCCCATGGGGGCGGGGAAGATGGCGAAACGGAGCGGTACGCAACGGGCGGGTTGCCGCTCACCCGTTCCTCCCGCCCAGCATTCCGGCTGCATGACGCTGCTGCTTCCCCCCTTTCTAAATTTAAAGGGCCCGCTCTGGGGGTTGCAGAGTCACCATAGGAAACAGCGAGCGCAGAGTTGTTCTTAGAATTCACGACAGGTAAGAAAGGAGCCAGCGGTAATTTTGCTCTGCTAGTCAAATATAGTCACGGCAGAAACGTGTGCAGCTTCTGTAGCCAGGCAAAGAACTGGGAGGGAAGCGGAGAGTCGAGCTGTCATTTGACCTGAGGTTTCCTGACAACGAGACGAAAATGGGAGGCAACGCAGTTCAGCACCAGCCAAGGGGGCCCATTGGGAACGAATTACCCACAGACATGCTGGGTTGAAAGGCATTAGCATACAGGTGTGTGGCCCCGCAGACTGACAGGCCAGGCTCCAGCGAAGGTAGAGGGAACCTTTCCTTTGAAGTCTTCTATTGATCGACAAGGCGTTTCGGGAGGTTGTGACCTTTTCATTTCCATACGAGGCAGGCAACCTTGCACGGAGGCCTTGGGGATCGTTGCCTATGCACTATCCGGAATATGTAAAGCAATGTTCTAGGAGATGTTAGCAAAGAGCAAAGAACAGGCCGGAGTCCCTGTTGAGCAGTCCTCTGACAGCAGCAGCTTAACCTTTGCCGATTCATCAGTCGGAGAAGATCCTGGGTCTAAAATCTGGATACCTTCATCTCAGTCTGCATTGGCAGGGGAGTTCCAGTAAGGGTGAAGCCAAGATGACCCTCTCCAAACCTTGGGGCTGTTTCTCCCTCTCCTTCCCATTCCAGTGCCCCCGCCAAATGCTTCCACAAGCCCACCAGCAAGATCATGAAGATAATAAACATGATTGCACCCTGCTTTCTGAACATGTGCAAAGTGTTCAACATGTATTGGCTTAAAAGCTTTAAATCAAGCCTAAAGTAAGTGCATTTATCCACATATTTTAGCCGAATCCCTTAAAACAGGGGTGTCACACTCATTTCATACAGCAGGCCGAAGAGCATTCATGATGCCTGCTGAGGCTCAGAAGTGATATCATTAAGCAGGAAGTGATGTCATTAAGCAGATGATGGCTAGAAAGAAGCACGTTTTTCTTACTTAGCTGCAAATGACAGACAAGAAAATACACAAATCTTGATCATATTTTCAAGATATGGGAGAATCCAATTATCATGCAGGCCACCCTTTCAGCAGTAACATCTCAGCACAGCGCAGCTGAGAGCAGCTGATGGTGATGCTAGGAAAGCCTGTGGGACAGAGAAAAAGCTTCTGTGGGCCGCATTCTGCCCCTGTGTCTTATAATTGACACCCTGCCCTAAAACTATTGACCTGCCTCTTGTGACCTAAAACCTGCCTCTTGTGGCAAGGAGTTCCACAACTTAACTGCATCTGTATTAGCTTGTGTGTGAAAACACACAGATGAACAAACCAAATAAGAAAATAAGAGTGCCACTGGAGCAGGCCAAGGCCCATCTAGTCCAGCTTCCTGTATCTCACAGAGGTCCACCAGATGCCTCAGGGAGCACACAAGACAACAGGCTGCCTGCATCCTGCTGCAACTCCGCAGCACCTGGCATGAGATAGCTTCCAAATAAAACCAGGAGGTTGTACATATCCATCACGACCTGTAGCCTACAATGGACTTTTACTCCATGAATCTCTCCGATTCCCTTTTAGAGGCACCCAGGCCAAAAACCATCACTACTTCCTGTGGCAAGGCGTTCCTCAGGTTACTTACCCCGGGGGTGGTGGTGCATATTTTCTTTTATCTGTCCTAATTCGTCCAACTCTCAATTTAAGTGGGTATCCCCTGATTCTGCTGTCGTGAAAGAGGGAAAAGAACATCCCTCTACCCACTGTATCCATCCTAGGCATAATTTTGTATGTCTCATAGCGCAATCCTAATCTGGAGTTAGGCCGGCACAGTTAGGCCAGCAAAATTTGGCTGGCACAAGGGCCACCGTAAAGCACATTTGGACCACTTTCAGAGTCAGGGAGGATGGCACACATCTGTGTGCTGGCCTCTTTGACTCCCAGAGTGGTCCAAACATACTTTACTGCGTCCCTTGTGCCTGCCAAAATTTGCCGGCCTAACTCCAGGTTAGGATTGCTCCCTCAGCCATGTCCCTATGCACTCAGCCACTTTATCCCAAGCTGACCCCCCTCTTGCCTTCTGAACAGCATGAGAAATAGCTCTTGGTTTGGATCTGTCTGATGGTGTCTGAGTCAGGCTACTGCTGAAAATGCCCAACCAGGAAGAAATGACTGGCGGATGGTACCTGGCCTGGAAGGACCCTTCTCTGCCTCTGTACCCTCTGATGTGGTTGGAAGGTCTGCTTGCATTCAGAGCCTCTGGACCCGCATGCACAGAGTGGGAGTTGCAGCGCCACAGACCCCTGGAGCATCCCAACGTCTCTCCGGAAAGCCTCAGCTTAAAATGGCTGAAACTGTTGCCAGGCAGGGCCAGAAACTTCATTCATGTAATTTTTATTTCCCTTTTAGCCACTCTCCGCCCCCCTCCCCGCAATGGCAAGAGCTGCTTCCAGCCTCCTGCAGAAAGTGCTAATGAATCTTGCATTGAATTCTGACTCTTGGCATTTGGGGCTTAATAGTAAAAAAAAAAAAGCCTCCTTTGCCTTTATCTGGGGGGATTTTCTTTCCTGCTAATTGGTGTCAACATCAATCAGGATCGTGGGCACCAGCACTCCTCTTTTCAAGGCTCTTTTGCTAATTTCCCTCCCTGCCCCGCCCCTTGGTGCTCGGGGGCCGCTTTGGGCAGCTTACACAGGAAAGCATCGATAAGTGTCCCTCCCACCCTAAACCACACAAATCTAATGGAGGACGTTAACACACTGGTAAACATTCAGCTGAACCCAGGAACATGTTCCGTTTTAGATCATTTGCTCCTGCAGGGTAAGTCATTTCCTTTTGCAGCTTCTCACTTCCTTGAGACCACCACTGCCGTGCCTGCTTCTGCGTTCGCAGAGAGCACCGGAGACTTGTGACGTTTTCTGTTTATGTTGAAACACACAGAAGCGCGGACAGATGGATGGACCTGTGTGTGTGTGTGTGTGTGTGTGTGTGTGTGTTGAACAAAGGGGTCTAGCCATGCAATCACCCTGCCAGTGCCACTCTTTCAAACAGCATCAGTGCCTTCCCCTAAAAACATACAACATCCTCTAAAGCAGTGTTACGCAACCTATGGGGCAGGACCCACTTGGTGAGTCACGACCTGATGTCAGATGGGTCACAGAAAGCTGGGAGCAGGCATCTTGGAAACTGCAGACCTTACTCTTGCTATATTCCTTTTTAAAGTGTTAACGGTTTGAATTTTAAAGTGAGGTTTGTTTTTTTTGAATTTTGTTTTCAGTTCAGTGCTTTTACATATTATTTTGTCCTAATTTTGCTTTCTGTCAGGGATGTTTCATGGTTGTGCAATTGCTGCAGACCAAGAATGCCAACTTGCATTCCAGGAGTGTCATTTGATTATGTCACACTGACGGCACTTCCTGCTAGATGATGTCACTTCTGGTTATGGCATCACTTCCAGGATGGATGACATCACTTTCGGTGGGTCCTGACACAAGTGCCATTCTAAAAAGTGGGTCCCAGTCTAAAAGGTTTGAGAACCACTGCTCTAAAGACCCCTCCCCCATAAAGCCACTTCTTACCAGCCAATTGCAAATCTTTCATTCGATGGCTGCATTCAAGAAGCCAAGTGGTTTCTGTCCAGCCTCAAGAAAAGCAACCACAGTGTGTTACACAGCATGTAGCTATCAGTCATCAAAAGCTATCAGTGCTAATCTCAGCAATTCTTTGGGGAGGAAGCTTTGGAGGCATCTGTTTGAGTGCCTCTCTGATTCCTTTTCCTGTTTCTCCCTCCCCATTTAGTTCTCAGCATTCCACCAAGAGCTGAAGCCACCCACCCTTAACTTTGCACTTCCACTCAGGGGACAATCCTAACCTGGAGTTAGGCTGACACAGTAGGCCAGCAATGTTTGGCCTGCACAAGGCCCACCGGAAGGCGAGTTTGGACCACTCTTTGTGTTAGGGAGAATGGCGCAGACACACTTTACATTGTCCCTTGTGCCAGCCAAACTTTGCTGGCCTAACTGTGCTGGCCTAAATCCAGGTTAGGATTGTGCTCTGCATCTCTCTCCCAGAAATGGCTACACAAAGTCTTTGATCTTTTCCAGTTGGATCTTAGAGCCACTGACTAGGAAAAAAGAGGGATTGAAAGCAGTCCCAGTTTAAAGGCATTTCATTTTTAAATGGCTATCCTATTTTATCTTGCAATTCAGTGTGCTCTGCACCCTCTCCTTGTTGCCCCAAATGTGGCAGTTCTGCCCACTCAGTTGCCATCTTCACAAAGGTGATGTGTGCTTGCTGTAGTGCACTCTGCATGGGGCTGTCCTTGAAAAGGGTTTGGAAGTTGCAATTAATACAGAATATGGTAGCCTTTGGTGGCGCAGCAGGTTAAACCGCTGCTGCTGGGCTTTCCAACCAGAAGGTTGGGAGTTCAAGACTGCGTGATGGAGTGAGCTCCCGTTGCTTGTCCCAGCTCCTGCCAACCTAGCAGTTCGAAAGCACCTAAATGCAAATAGATAAACAGGGACCACTTCGGTGGGAAGGTAACGGCGTTCCGTGCGCTACGGCGTAGAGTCATGCCGGCCACATGACCACGGAAACTTGTCCTCGGACAAGACGTCAGCTCTACAGGCTTTGAAACGGAGATGAGCACTGCCCCCTACAGTCGGTCACGACTAGACCATTCGGTCGTGGGGAAACCTTTACCTTTTACCCAGTGGTGTCATTCAAATGATTTAGGAACAGGAACTCACTTTTGATTGGCACTTGTCGGGAACCCGGAACCAGCCACAGAGCCCGTTAGGATCTGGAACGCCCGTTCTGGTCCGTTCCCCCTGAATGGCATCACTGCCTTCACCCCCCTAGGAATCCGGAGTTGCTCCCTTTAACCCTCTGAGTGCCGGCCAACCAAGTAGAAAAGCTCTTTGCAGAGGAATTGGGAGGGGGAGGAGGGAGAGTGAAGTGGGCGGAGTCAGCTCTCATTTTAACTAGTGGAACTGAGTTCCCCCGCATTCCCCCTGCATGACATCACTGCTTTTACCCCAGTGAGCAACCGTTTGCCAGAAGCTGACGCTGCTTGCCATATAACAAACACACACAGCCTCAGATTGGAAGTGTTGAGCTTTGAAACGACAGCGCATCAATAAGCGAGGCACCTTTACTTGTGTTTCTGACATGAATTACCTTGGCTGGGATGCCACACGACAATCAGAAACTTCTGTTGCCAGTGGCAAGGCTGGGGCGAAATTGACCTTCAGTCACAGAGCAATGGCAGCCACCAGGGACGGAGACCGTCACTCCCTGCGCCAACAATATGCTTGTCATCTGTGTGACCCGTTGCCTCGGGGCAGCATACCTGGATGTGAAAGACACTCATCGCAAGGCCAAGAGAACCTTTCGGAAGGGCTGCTTAGGGAATGTGGGGGAAGCACTTTCCTCCAACCAGCTCTTCTCGCCATGCAGTTTCTCCGCTTTACTTTGAACGTGTGTCTTCTTTGAATCAAAGCGCCGACTGCTTGCAAATCTTGTACGAGTCCTTCTTGTGAACGATGGTGCCATGATGGGAGGCTGGCGGTGATGCCCCGTTCTCACCAACCTGGAAAGGTGGGGGGAGATCCCACGCTGCACTGGCCAGATCTGGGGAGCTGTCCCAAAAAGCAGGAGCCGGCAGAGTGCACCGAAGAAGCAGGAGCTGCCAGGTGAAGGAGCCAGACAAGAGCACTCATTGCTGGGCAGACAGAGCTGTGGCACCAGCCAGGCAGCAACTGAGCTGTTTTATAGCTGCCTCACCCTTTCCTGGGGCATCGGCAGGATCCTAGTCTGGAGGAGGTTGGTCCTTCCTTCCTTCCTTCCTCCTCCTCCTGAAAAAGGATCAAGATGGGGGCACAGCTTTGACAGGTGTGCACTTCCGCTTCAACCTAGGCTGCAAACCGAAGCCCTGCGTTGGGCTGACATTAGCTGCGAGCTCCAGCTCGATGGCACCGGCGCTGGCACAAGAGCGCTGACCAGCACCCTCGCTTTAGCGCTGCTGCCGTTGCTGCCGCTGGGCTGCTCTGCTCCTGCGCCAGCCACGTTCGGCTGCTGCAAGGACAGTCCTGGGCGAGGGGAGGGGGGACATTTCTAGGCAGGTGTGCCAGCCTGGGCAGAGGGGTGGAGCTGGGAGGCAGCTGTTCGGCCGCTTCTGAGCTCTTGTCCCCAGGCTGTGCAGCCCCAATTCAGGCCACGCAGCATCCTTGGCTCTGTGTCTGCTAAAGAGCAGGCGCAGATCCAAGGCTGGCGCCTACCCCGGGGCAAGGGTGTGCAGGTGCCCTTGCCCCAGGAAGGCTCCTGCCTGCTCCCATGCTGCGTTGGATACAGCACAGGCCCGCTGGCCTGCCTGTTCCAGCGCAGCTCAGGATTGCACCCTTCTTCCTCCTGGGGTTGAAGGTGAAGGGCCGGGAGCTGGGTCATGTGTCAGGTGAGGGGCACTGGCATAGCCCTTCAAGGTGTGGTGCCTTCTAGTGTAGCAGCCTTGAGGACTCATCAGAGTATGTGAATCCCCCTTGTTCTGAGCGCAGCATCCCCGATGGCGAGGGCTAAGTCCTGCGGTGTTGGAAGTGGGGGCTCTTTTTGCTCCTATGCCAACATTGTCCCCAATGCCATTCTTTACTTTCCCCCATGCAAGGGACTGGGCAGCTGCTCAGTCATTTATAAGAAAGAGATGAAAAGGCGGGTGTCCGAAGATACCATGGAGGTGGGAACTCAGCCTGCTGACCTCAACCATGAGGATCAAGTTTGTTACAGGCAGTTATGTCATGTAGGGGGTACATGGGGGTACGTGAGTACCCGTGAGTACCCGTAATCCTAGGATTACGGCTGGCCCCGCCCATTCGCCCGCCCAGTCATCGACTCCGTCGGCACTCTGCTCCGCCCCCTGCAACGTTTGAATTTCCTGCACGTTTGAGTTGCCTGGCAGCGAGCGGAGCGGAGCGAAGCGAGGGAGACCAATGGCGGCAGCAGCGTGAGCAGGTAGGCTGCCTGGGGCTCCCTCTCCCGAGGAGGTGCGGCAGTTCCTGGGGGGGGGGATTTTGGAATTTGTCTCCAAAAGATTTTGGAATTGCTGAAATGAGCTGGTGGCTTTTTAAAACTTGCCTTGCTTTCCCAAGCCAGGCCAGGCCTTGCCTTGCCTTGCCACTGAAAAATGAGCTGCTCTGGGGTTTTGGAACTGTTGGGTCACTTTAACATGATGCCAGGCCTCCTTATCATGTTCTGGGGGTGCTGTGGAATACTGTTGCAACTGTTGGGTCAGTTTAAAATCATCTGAGGCCTCAAAAAGGGCTTTTTTCATGTCCCTTCCTGCCACGACATCACTTCCGGCTTATGACGTCACTTCTGGTGGGCGGGTCCCGACACGTGCCAGTCAAAAGTGAGTACCTGTTCTTAAATCATTTAGATGACACCACTGGTTACAGGGCTGTAATAAGGATGACTGAGATAGAGTATGGGGGCTGCCTTGAACGCGAGAAAGAGGCTGCCTAATTCTGAGTGTTGCTGTTATACATTCATGCATGGCAACATCTAAGATTAAGATGCATCAAACATGTTTGGATCAGTCACCAGTCTCAGCAGTCTTATTACTCGGATTTCCACTGGCGTGTTTTAATTCTTGATGTTGGACCCAGGGAATGTATGGGGAATATTGCACATGTTTTATGTTCCCCCAGTGCCTTGACGTTGTCCAGTGTAAGCTGGAAGGATCATGTCCGTTGTCCCTGCTCCTGGCCTCCTGCTTCTCAAGAGAAGACCTGAATGAAGCCCAGAGCATAAGTCACCTGGCCTCTGATGCCAGAGTCCTCAGGTAAGGTGCCTTCATGTCTGACCGACCCGTGGAAGCCCTCTGCTTAGGTCAGGGGTCAGGGAACTTTTTTACCTTTTACCCCAAAATATATTTAGATACGCCGACGTTACCCCCTTGATTTGATTTTTAATGCAGGTACTTACTAAAACTACCAGTTAAAGATAGGTGTCCTCTCAGGAGAGGCACTGTCCTGTCTCTCTCAATGGCGCAGCAACTAGCCGACTCTACTGAAGAAGCGGGCGGACTTGGAGGCGGGGCCTGGGGCATCATGCAGGGAAGCGTGTTATACACAAGGGTCTGACGCACTGCACTGCGTCAGGTCCTTGTACACTGCAGTACTGTAACACACACAGCCGGGCATGTGTATAGAACAGTGATGGCGAACCTTTTGGGCTTGGTGTGTCAGAAATTTGGAAAATTCATAACGCAGCTCTGCTGGTATGTCAACCCCCCCCCCCAGACACGCTGCAGGGCTTGTCGCCCAAGTTTAAAGAGAGAGACGGAGGCGCAGACAGCGGGCGCGCGGAGGAACAAGTCTTTGCAGGGAATCGCTTAGATTCATATGCATGCCCTGCTGCCGTCCATTACCCCCAGGAATTTCAGTTTTACCCCATTTGGGGTAATTTACCCCTGTTTCCTGACCACTGGCTTAGGTAATCCGGATGCTTGGCCTGCCTCCCAGTCTGCAATATGGGGATAGACAAGAGCTGGCCTTCCAGGATTGTTCAGAGGATTGCAGAAATAATGCCTGCAATGCTATAGAAATACTCTGTGCGATTAAAAACAGCTGCCTCAGCACAGTGGCTCAGAGCATCAAGCTGTAAGGGAGAGAATTTGCTTTATGGTAAATATAATATTCTTATGTTCAGTATTCTTAAGTATTTTTATGGTGTTTTTAACACTGCACTCTGGCTTTGGGAGAGAAACTACTGTTCACGCCATTCTGTTTTCTCACTCTTTCTCCTCTTACTGGCTTGTGTGAGATAAGGTTGACTGGGATTCCAAAAGAAATAATGTACCCAGAAGTCTTCAAGCAGTTAAGAACGTAAGCCTAATAATACAGCAGTGATTCTCAAACCTTTTAGACCAGGTTCCACTTTTGAGAATGGCACTCGTGTTCGGACCACCGGAAGTGATGTCATTAACCTGGATCATCAAGCAGGAAGTGCCATCATTGTGACATGGTAAAATTACGCTCCTGGAATGCTTAGACTGCAGCAATTGCAACTGGCAAGAAAGCGACGGGCATTCTTGGACTGCAGCAATTACACAACCATGAAGCATCCCTGACAGAAAGCAAGAGTAGCAGTGGCGTCTCTACAGGGAGGGCAGAACTCTAAGTTTTGAAAGGAGCCTTACTCTGTCATGTAAATCCCTCCCCTCCCTTGCTGCTGTAGTCAGTAAGCAAGCCAAGATGTTGCTTTTCCCTGTTATGTGAGGATTGGCTAAAACGGTGCAGGAAAGGAGTGATTTTCACTGCAAGGTAAGGCTTCTTGCAAAACTTAGAGCTCTGCCCTCCCTGTAGAGACGCCACTGAAGAGTAGGTAAAAATATTACGCAAAAGCACTGAACTAAAAACAAATTTTTAAAAAAACCCTCACTTGAAAATTCAAACTGTTAACACTCACAACAGGAACGTTGCAAGAGTAAGATCTGCAGCTTCCAAGATGGCTGCTTCCAGCTTTCCGCGACCCACCTGACATCAGGTCACGACCCATCAAGTGAGCCCTGATCCACAGTTTGAATAACACTGTAATGCAGCATTCTGTTTGCAGAAGTTCTTCGGAGCTTGCAAGTAGTGTAGCCAGAGGGGATAATGGTATTGCAACACACTGTGTGAGCAGCCCCTCTCCTTGCTATCGGAACCATTTGGGGCAACACCTAGGTGATGTCATCGCTGCCCCAAATGGCTCTGATGGTGAAGGGACTGCCATATGTACCGCATTACTGCACTTACCGCACGGCTCCCCTCTGGCTACTTTTTTGGAGGTCTCAAGCAGGGTCTGAAAATGCCGGCTTTGCCTTGTCGCTTGTTCCCACATGCTGGCATTTTGATGTATGCTTCCACTCTACCAAGAAGTTTGGTTTCGCTGTCATGGCTATTCACGGTGCTAGATGCTGTCAGTATGAATGGTTTCCAATCCTTTGTGAAAGCCATCTGAACTGATGGCCCCCACCACATCTTGTGGCAATCAGTTCCATAGGTTCACCATGTATTGTATGAAGAAGTACTTTCCCTTATCTGTTTCCCTTCTACTTATGAGATCCATAGGGCAACCTTGAGTTTGAGGGTTCTGAAAAAGGGGGGCACATCGCCCATCTCCAATTCTTCCACAATGAACATAGTGTTCTAAATACCACCACCATCTCAAGTGCCAGATTTAGGTGCCTTTTTTCTACCTTGTCAGTAAACCCAGGAGCAAGCCGAGTTTCTATGTGGCCTGGCTAGAAAGAACATTGCTGATAATGGTAGCCATTTCCCCAGTCTCTCACCCCAGACTTCTTGTCATTGTGACCTTGGGTTGGAAGCCTTGTGAAACCATGACAGGAGCCTGGAGACTGAACTTCAGTAGCGTTAAAGCCAGCATCGTGCGGGAATTCAGAATATAATGTATGCTGTAATCCTTTGGGCAATGACTGCCAGAGGGAGCCTATTAACACAAAAAGCTACCGACCTATTTTTGGGAGTCGGGCTCAGATTGGGGACTGTCAAACAAGTGATGTAGGATACATGGGGAAAAAGAGTGTTGACAGCTGCTGCATGCAACGTGAAGGCATGGACCAAGAAAGGAGATGGAGGT
Source organism: Lerista edwardsae (assembly GCA_029204185.1). Classification (NCBI taxonomy): domain Eukaryota; kingdom Metazoa; phylum Chordata; class Lepidosauria; order Squamata; family Scincidae; genus Lerista; species Lerista edwardsae. The sequence continues at coordinate 7,945,691 of JAJKFI010000036.1, read as the reverse complement.
TTACGAGGTTGCTTGCAAGTCCTCAGCACAAACTTAGAAGGTCCATCTGATAAGAAGAAGGCAGAGGGGCAGCCATAAGCACAGACAGGCCAGCAACCCTCTAACTCATGCTAATTGATCACATAGTGGCAGAGGTGGATCTACAGGGAGGGCAAAGCTCTAAGTGTTGCAAGAAGCCTTCCCCTGTCATGTAAATCCCTCCTCTCCCTTGCTGCTGTAGCCAGTAAGCAATGCCAAGATGTTGCTTTTCCCTGTGAGGATTGGCTCAAACGGTGCAGGAGAGGAGTGATTTCCACTGCAAGGTAAGGCTTCTTGCAGAACTTACAGATTTGCACCCCCTCACTTTTGATTGGCACTTGATGGGACCCGCCCACCGGAAGTGACGTCATAAGCCGGAAGTGATGTCGTGGCAGGAAGGGACATGAAAAAAGCCCTTTTTGAGGCCTCAGATGATTTTAAACTGACCCAACAGTTGCAACAGTATTCCACAGCACCCCCAGAACATGTTAAGGAGACCTGGCATCATGTTAAAACCCCAGAGCAACTCATTTTTCAGTGGCAAGGAAAGGAAAGGCTCCGCTCGCTGCCTGCCTGCCTGCCTGGCTCTGATAACATGCAGGCAACTCAAACGTGCAGGAAATTCAAACGTTGCAGGGGGCGGAGTCAACGAATGGGCTGGGCCAGCCGTAATCCTAGGAACCGGTACTTGCGTACCCCCGCGTACCCCCTGCATGACATCACTGATCGCATCTCAGAATGGTAGAATGGACCGCACCACTTTGGACTGCAGGCAAGTTATTGTTTCCCTGCTCCTTGTACATATGAAAAATCTCCCTGAATACCGAAAACCGGCACAGCTGGTAATTAGGGAGAGCCGTGGACTACCTACCAGCAGGGCTTTTCTTATGATCTTCAGTAAGGGAAGTGTAAATCAATCTGCTAATGGAGCCACAGGACTCTTGCTCCCTACCTTACACCTCCCACCATCATGTTCTTTTTGCAATGGTGAAACTTGCAAATTTCAATGTCAACTTCAATACCGGTTTCAGAAGCAAGAAGCCCAAACTGGAGAAAGTGACATTGATCACAGGTTGCCTGGATCACCCCTACTTGGGATCAGATACAGAATAATTGTGTACTCCTGTAAGGAAGCCTAATGCAAAAAGAATATCTTGTGCAGAATTACATTATACATTTATGCGCTGGCCTGAGGGTAACCCTACCATTTGTATTAGAGAACTGCTTATAAAACAGTTCTGATTTGTGCTGTCAGATTTTGAAGTCCAGCTAAGCCGCTTTAGTCCAGATGAACTGTGAATACGAGACATCCTTTTAATAGAAATGGAGGCACGAGGGGACCATTCGGCCTTAGTTGAAATGCACCAGCCTAAGAAGAATGGACAGGCAAAACAAAGGGAAGTTTACTAGGAAATAAATAATTGAAAATTTCTTCTCCTTAGAGGATGCTTTTAATGGAATTGTCCAAGGCAGTGTTACCACTTTGAAGTTTACGGGGAGAACAAAGCACACGAAGTAGGAATATCTTAAGACTAGCAGGGCAGAGTGATCGGGATTTCTTTAAGACAGCAATCCTAACCTGGAGTTAAGCCGGCACAGTCAGGCCAGCAAAGTTTGGCTGGCACAAGGGACACTGTAAAGTATGTTCGGACCACTCTTGGAGTCAGAGAGGCCAGCTCACAGACGTTCTCCATCCTCCCTGACTCCAAGAGTGGTCCAAATGTGCTTTACGGTATCCCTTGTGCAGGCCAAACTTTGCTGGCCTAACTGTGCCGGCCTAACTCCAGGTTAGGATTGTGCTCTAAATGAAAGCGAAGGGTTTTGGAGGGGGTTAGTTGGTTTCGTTTTGACAACTTCATCATGCTTCCTTATCTTGGAATTTCAGGCTACTATGACAACACCTCCCAAATCGGCTTGTAGGGGGTCCCACATGATTGTTGGGGGAAGATGTGAGTCTGCGGAGTGGGCAACACTGAGAATTTCTGTTTTGAGTGATACCTAAGATGGTCCCCAAGTCTTTACCTAATAACAAATCTTAGCTATTCTGTACTGTGCCCGCCTTCCAACTGGCCTCAAGGTTTATTTGCTCTTGTTTAGGGTTCAAGAGATGGAAAGAAAGAATGAGTTATATTTCTGGCCTGCCTCTTTAGCTTTCATTCCTGACTGCCATCTGGATCTTGCAGAAAATGTATTAAAGCCAAGCAAACTGGGCACTTCCATGACCCAAAAATACACCAGCTCCCCAGGACTTGCTGCATTGTGCTTTGGGATAACAACACTAAGAGTGCAATCCTAACCTGGAGTTAGGCCAGCACAAGGGCCATTGCAAAGCACATGAGTCAGGAAGGATGGCACACATCTTGTGTGCTGGTCTCTGACCCCGAGAGTGGTCCGAATGTACCTTAGGGTGACCTTTGTGCTGGCCAAACTTTGCTGGCCTAACTGTGCCAGCCTAACTCCAGGTTAGGATTGTGCTCTACTACTACTACTACTGCTACTGCTACTACTACTACTACTAGAAGAAAAGGGAGAGGATTCTGCACCTGTGTGCCCCTTAGGAACAGTCCCAGAAGTCTTGTGTTATGCCACAAAGACTGGCGACTGCTCTTCTCTCTTTCCAGGCTGGGACTAATACAGAAGTCCTCCTGCAGGGTGTCCTGAAGGCAGGGGCGGACCTAGTCAAAATGGCGCCTGGGGCACCCAATAGAAGTGCGCCCCCATGGGAGCCCAGGTCTACCCATTGGGACCAGCCACAGGTAGACCTGGGCTCCCCTCGAGGGAGCCCAGGTCTACCCATTAGAAACAGCTGCGGGTAGACCTGGGCTCCCTTTGAGGGAGCCCAGGTCTACTTGCGGCTGGTCCCAATGGGTAGACCTGGGCTCTGGAGCCCAGGTCTACCTGCACAATGTTGTGGGGGGCCACTGGTGCCCCCCTAGAGGGCCCCAAGATGGCACCCAGATCCGCCACTGCCTGATCCGCCACTGCCTGAAGGGTGGGTGCCTTCTCAAGCTCCTGAGCTGCCAGGCTTTCCTGCCTTGTATGGCCCAGGCTCCCCCATCTTCCACAGAGTCGGACGTGGCCAGGGCTTCCTTCCACCTCCCTGCCCTTCTCCCTTCACTTGACTTGCCTCCACTGTCCTTCGGAGCTTCTGATGCCACCGCAGCATCCTTGTTTCCCCTCCCCCCCCACTCTCTAGTCTGATCCTTCCTGCCACCAGCTGGCACACCCACATGGTGTCACCCCTGGGTACGGCTGGCTCTAGGAGCAACGAGGCCCAATGCGGTTCATTCCCGCTGGCCCCCCTCCCACTCTCCCCATGGGACTCCCACTCACCAAGGAAAGCTGCACATGGCAGCTGGAAATCGTTGGTGGTGACATGATGACATCACCACCACCAACTTCCAGGAGACCCATTTTGGGCCATTTGGAGGCAGGGGCAGGTGGGAGGGCCCGAGTTAAAGTTGATCTGCTCACCCCACTGACTTATAGCGCATAGAGATCCCAGTTGCAGCAGCAGGCTAGCTGCTCACTGTGCTGGTATGTGTGGGGGCCCCAAAGTGTGCCCCCCACTGGCCACACTCACGCCAGCTGGTCGGATAGGAAGGCAGACAGTTGAGAGCCTTGAGGCTGCTTCACGCTGCATGACATGGAACTTAAGGACGTGTAAATTCCTTCACTCATATTCATCCTTTGTCACCCTCCATCTCTTGTGTGCCTCCCTTCTGCTTCTGTCTCCATTCAGATTGTATGCTCCTTGGGGCAGGGATCTGTGCTGTTGCTCGATTTACACTGTGAATTGCCACATGCACTGATGGGAAGAAGAAGAAAAGAAAAAAAGTTTTCTGTTACTCCAGCTAATGAATTAACCAACTTGGCAGAATATCTTGAAGAATCTTATTTTTCAAAAATAGATTCTTGCTCCGTGAAGAAAAGCCGAAGGAATGTGCTCATATTCTCGGCTGAGTCTGACAGCTACGGGGTGGGGAGAGACCTCTGGTGCTATAAGCGAGGCATCTCACAGCTCACAAGCGGAACCCGAGAAATTAACATCTGAGTATTTAGTGTATCGCTTTTGACAAAAACATTCTGGTCAATGTGATTATATAATCATTGGCTCTAAAAGGAAACTAGTGGGAGGCTGGTGAGGGTAATAGAGTAGTTCTTTACTTAGATTCTTTATGGGAATGTGGTGGCGCTGGAGGTTAACCACTGCTGCTGGGCTTTCCGACCAGAAGGTTGGGAGTTCGAGACCACGCGACCGAGTGAGCTCCCGTTGCTTGTCCCAGCTCCTGCCAACCTAGCAGTTCGAAAGAATCTAAATGCAAGTAGATAAATAGATACCACTTTGGTGGGAAGGTAACGGTGCTCCGTGCGCTACGGCATATAGTCATGCCGGCCACATGACCACCGAAGCTTGTCCTCGGACAAACATCGGCTCTACAGGCTTAGAAATGGAGATGAGCACCGCCCCCTATAGTCGTTCACGACTAAACCATTTGGTCATGCAGAAACCTTGACCTTTTTTATTCAGTGTATCGCTTTTGACAAAAAACTTTCTGGTCAATGTGATGAAATAATCATTGGCTCCAAAGGGAAATTAGCTGGAGGCTGGTGAGGGTAATGGAGTAGTTCTTTACTTAGGCCAACAGATTCCACGCAGACCAAAACAGAGTTGTGCTGAGGGAGGAAGTCTGCTGCGAGGGGCAGGGCCGTATCAGCCCATGACCAGGCCCCTCGGCTTTCAGGTATTTTGGGCCCCCTCCAAAACTCTTCAAGACAAGGCGGGCACGTCTTTAGCCCTTCCTACTGCTCCTCTCTCGCACGGTTCCCTCTGCTCCTCTCCCGTCTTCCCTCAACTCCCAAGCCAGCAGGCAGCTCGTGCCACGGGTCCAGCCGGCACTGTGGGGGGAAGGAGGAGGGAGGGGGGTGTCGGTGTTGCACTGCCTCCCTCCGGGAGCTGGGCTGGCAGGCGGCCAAATGCGCACTGAGCACGCTAACCTTGCAGCGTCCACTCTGCCTGCCCCAGAAGTGAGGCTGGGCATCCAGCCACACAGGTGCCACTCAGCCCTGGCTTGCTGATCACCCCTGGGCGCTGCAGGCCGGGCCGTTGCAGGAGCTCCGCATTACCATGGCTTGGATCCCTGTGGCTGGGGCAGACTGCTTAGATCTGGCTCAGGCTTGGTGCGCCAACGTCATGGTGGGTTAGGGTGCAGGTAACAGCGCAAAATTGGTACCACTCTAATGGCAGAAAGTGAGGAAGACCTCAAGAACCTTCTGATGAGGGTGAAAGAGGAGAGTGCCAAAATTGGCTTGAAGCTCAACATTAAAAAAACTAAGATCATGGCCACCACTCCCATCACTTCCTGGCAAATAGAAGGGGAAGAAATGGAAGCAGTGACAGACTTTATTTTCCTGGGCTCCAAGATCACCGCAGATGGTGACTGCAGCCATGAAATTAAAAGACGTTTACTTCTTGGGAGGAAAGCTATGGCAAACCTAGACAACTTAATAAAAAGTCGAGACATCACTCTGCCAACAAAGGTTCGCATAGTCAAAGCAATGGTTTTCCCAGTAGCAATATATGGCTGTGAGGGCTGGACCATAAGAAAGGCAGAGCGCCGAAGAATAGATGCTTTTAAATTATGGTGCTGGAGAAGACTCTTGAGAGTCCCCTGGATTGCAAGGAGATCCAATCGGTCAATCCTCCAGGAAGTCAAACCTGATTGCTCCCTGGAAGGACAAATCCTGAAGCAGAAGCGCAAGTACTTTGGCCACCTCATAAGGAGAGAGGACTCTTTAGAAAAGACCCTCATGCTGGGAAAGATGGAAGGCAAAAGGAGAAGGGGGCGGCAGAGGATGAGATGGTTAGATAGTGTCAGCGAAGCGATGAACATGAAATTGGGCAAATTCCTGAAGCTAGTGGAGGACAGGGAGGCCTGGCGTGCTGTGGTCCGTGGAACAAAGTTCCTGTGGGGCCCCAAGGCATTAGCCTAGTCAGCCTAATGGAAAAGACGGCCCTGGAGAGGGGAAAGGATGAGGCCAGCTGCATTCTGAGATCGTGTATGGCGAGGTAGTCAGTGGACACTGTGCAGAGCTGGATGAGCCAGTGGCCTGACCCAGGATAAGTGTGTGTATCTTCAATACTGGATGCCACTTCGGGTTGTGTGGATCCAATCTGATGAGCTGGTCCCATGGCTGCTGTCTCTGTGTTGTATTTTAGCAAGAAGCTTAAAGGCAGTTCTATACATCTGGACACACTGGCATGAATTGCCTGCATGTAGCGCATCATGAATGCACACATATGCCTGTTTAAACATCGTAGGATCCTGGCCCAATCAGTGTGCTCAGACATAGGCGCATGGGTGTTTAAAGAGGCATACACATATTTTTAGGACAGACATGCTTTATATCAGTGTTCTTCAACCTTGGGGTCATGACTCCAATGGGATCTTGAAGCAAACATTTGTGGAGGGGAGCATGACAAGTTAGGCGAACCAAAACAGCTGCCAAAATCATGCCAAGTCATACTGGGGCAGAGGAATGGATAAGGGCCAACATTCGCACATGCAAGTATTGGCACACTACTGGCATACATAGGATTATTGCTGAGCCTTGCTCTACTGATAGACTTTGCTGTCTGCTATATGCAGTGGTGTCATCCAAATGATTTAGGAACAGGTACTCACTTTTGATTGGCACTTGTCGGGGTCTGCCCACTGGAAGTGACATCATAAGCTGGAAGTGATGTCGTGGCAGGAAGTGAGGTCATAGCCGGAAGTGAGGTCATGATTGTTGCCATGGATGTGATCATGTTTGTAATAACTTCAGCTTGTGGTTAGTGTTGATTTAACTTCTATTGCTTTGCTTTCTAGAGATGTGTATATACATATTTTGCTTCAACCGTTCCCTGGTTAAATAGCAGGCTAGACTGTACTAGATTGTGAGGCCTTTTGGGACAGGGAGCCATTTAACTTTAATGTTAAATGCAAGGAGCCGGCAAGGAGCAGGAGGGCGAATGGGCGACCAAAAAAAGACCGCGTGGGGGCTGGGGCTGGGGGGAGGCTGCAGGAGGAACCGGGACGCTGGATCTGCGTGGCTGGAGGGAGCGGGAGCCCCAGGCAGCCTACCTTCTCATGCTTGCTGCCTTAGTCCCGGGTCTCCCTCGCTGCTGCCGCTGCTGCCGCTGCTGCCACTTCCGGTCCTCTCACTCTGCTGCTGCTGCCGCTGCTGCCGCCACCACCACGCTGCCTGCCTGCCTCCTCACAGAAAGTGTAGGCAACGGGTGCAGGCGTGCAGTACGCATGTGCAGCTGCTGAGCCAACCAGCCGACGAGGCCAGCTTTGAGTGGGCGGGGCCAGCTCAACTTCTAGGAACCGGTACTCGCGTAGTGGTGCGTAGTGGGTGCATGACATCACTGGCTATATGCCATCCTTTGTTTTAAGAGGAGCCCTGCTGGATCAGGCCAAAGATCCATTTAGTCCAGCTTCCTGTATCTCACAATGGCCCGCCAGATACCCGCAAGATCAACTATGGGTTGCCAGTTTGTTTGCTTGTTTATTGGGGTCACGTCATGAAGACCACTGCTTCATGTATTTGTTGTGGGGCATATCCATGTACCACCATTGCTTCCTACGGAAATCACAACACATACAGCTGACCCAATATCACTCAACCCAAGCTCTATGTCAACATATTTATTGCATTTGCTACTATTTAAATGCAAATATGTTCCCTTGCTCTTCCATCCAGCCATTGTCTGTTTGAACTGCTATGACTTTTGCTGCTCTCTTTCAATACAGGAGTTTCCATCTGGGAGTCAAGTGCCTTTAAAAATAAAAAAAAATGAAGCAGGAACCTCAGAAGTCAGCCTGTGTGGCTCTGAAAATGAATTTCCTTGAGGCTGATGACTTTGCAGTGTGACACACAACTGTGGGATTGTGAAACACACACAGGTTTCAGATGAAGCATGAATGGGACAATCTGAGGAATATTAAGTGCAAAACTCAGGCAAAAATCTGCTTTTGGAGCGGAAGTTTCAGAGACGTGTCACACATTAGCAATTCAGCAGTGAGTACATAAGAACTTATACATCCTCATGAAGTCATTTTCCGAATACCCAGAATGCACTAGAGCAGCTTTGACCTCTTGGGGGTTCCGCTATGGGCTCTATTGCGCTAAAGTGCACTGGAATTTTATAGCTCTTTTTTTAATACTGTGTTGCATTTTGCAAAGTGTTTAACCGTCTCTGTTGAGGGTCTCTCAATCCTGTGAAACAGTTCCTGGATCCTGCAGTTTTGTTGGTGACAAATGGAGGCTGAAGAGCAAATTGCCCAAGATTGTAAAATAAATGCGTGGCCAGAGGCGGGAGGGAGAGTGCTGCAGGGGGCGATATGTGCAATGGGTGCTGGTGGCGGCGGCGAGGTGCCGCTGTGCGAAACAGCCCATGAATTTTTCGGGCTGCTCCATGCTCTTGGCCGCGCAGGAACAGCTCTGTACACTGTAGCATTCCGCAGCTGTCCTGGCCTCGGGGGGGCTGCCCCCGGTTAGCGCGGCCCCCCCCGCTGCTCACCCAGGCACCCGGCGCGACCCTCACCTGTCCCCCGCGGCGAGCAGGAGCCCCCCCCGAGGCCAGGGCAGCCGCGGAATACTACAGACGGGCTGCCACTCAAGCGGAAGTCCCGCCTACGTCCCGCCCAGCGTTCCCCTTGTTCATATGTAGATCCCATCGCTGGCTGGCATAGGAAGGCCGGCATAGCTGGGCTGCATCCTAAGCCCAGTAGGAGGCAGCAGCAGTGCAGCACAGGCCGCGTACAAGGGCGTACAAGGGCCCTTGTACCATTAAGGGCCCTGTTCTAAGCAGACCAGCGCCAGCAGTAAGCCCTTACTACTGGCACTGGCATTGCAAAAGTGCCATAAGGCACTTCTATCATCAACGCGATGGTAAGGCCTGACTGCTGCTGCCACCCTAGCACCAGGCCCCAGTGCTGGGAGGAGCTGCCGTGGAACCACCCAGCAGTAACAGTAGTGTGCTCATTCAGGGTGGGGGAAGGGCAGAACTGAGGGGCAGAGGGTTGGGACCAGCAATGGCCTACACCGCTGGATCCTAACCTACGTGTTGGGACAAAAGTCCCCTTCCTCCGAGGAGCCTCCTACAGCTGCTGCGGCGCTTGTAGGATGTAGCCAGAATTGTCATGCAGGGGGAACGCGGGGAAACTCAGTTCCACTAGTTAAAATTAGGGCTGACTCCGCCCACTTCACTCTCCCTCCTCCCCTCTCCCAATTCCTCTGCAAAGAGCTTTTCTTCTTGGTTGGCCGGCACTCAGAGGGTTAAAGGAAGCGACTCTGGATTCCTAGGGGGGCGAAGGCAGTGATGTCATTCAGGGGGAACGGACCAGAACGGGCGTTCCGGATCCTAACGGGCTCCGTGGCTGGTTCCGGGTTCCCGACAAGTGCCAATCAAAAGTGAGTTCCTGTTCCTAAATCATTTGAACGACACCACTGGATGTAGCGATAGTAGTTTAGCTCCAACTCCGAGAGTGATCCAAACGTACTTCACGGTGTCCCTTGTGCCGGCCAAACTTTGCTGGCCTAACGGTGCCGGCCTAACTCCAGGTTAGGATTTCACCCCAGGTTAGACAGTGCCCAAGGCAGCGTATTGTACAAAAAAAAAAAAAAATCAACAATAGACCAATACCATAAAACATGGGGAAAATCTACAATAGACGTTTGGACATTCTACCTTGCAATCAGAAGCAGGTAGCACCAGATGTTTGCATCTGTGGGATTGGTGCACTTGCTCATGTGGGCAGCTGGAGAGTCTGTGGCTTGTGGTTCTTCCTAGTATTACAGGCAGGGCTGGCCTTAAGCCCATGTGACCAATGTCATCACATTGGGCTCCGCACCATGGCAGAGAGCATATTGCCTGCTGCTGCAGTCCTGATCTCTATGGACTGTAAGTCAGTGGGGCGAGTACAGCAGCTTTTCCTTGGGCCCTCCCACCTGCCCCTGCCTCTGAACTGCCCAAAACGGGCCTCCTGGAAGTAGTTGGCGGTGATGTCATCATATCACCACCAACTATTTCCAGATGCTGCACACAGCACCACAAGCGCTTTTCTTGCTGGGCGGTCCAGTGGGCGGCAATGGCAGAATGTCCTAGCGCCATATCCTTAACCCCGTCCCCAGCCTGGATGGCCCCAATTTGGGCAGCTGCTGCGCACATTCACCTGCGCTTGCTATTTTGCAGGCGCAGATCGGAGCCGCCCCATAGGGCTGGCTGGGGCTTACGCGGGTGCAAGGGGGAAACCTCCCCTTGTCCTGTGCTGCGCTGCTGCTGCCTCCTACTGGGCTTAGGATGCAGCCCAGCTATGCCGGCCTTCCTATGCCAGCCCGCGATGGGATCTACAAATGAACAAGGGGAATGCTGGGCGGGATGTAGGCGGGACTTCTGCTTGAGTGGCAGCCCGTCCGTAGCGTTCCGTGGCTGCCCTGGCCTCGGGGGGGGGGCTCCTGCTCGCCACGGGGGACAGGTGAGGGTCGCGCCGGGTTCCTGGGCGAGCAACAGGGGGGGCGCGCTAACCGGGGGCAGCCCGCCCCCCCCGAGGCCAGGACAGCTGCGGAACGCTACGGACGGGCAGCCAATCCCATGGAAGCCCCGCGTAAGTCCCACCCAGCGTTCCCCTTGTTCATTTGTAGATCCCATCGCTGATGCCAGCGCAGTCAAGGATTGGGCTGAGAGAGGCCACATTAACCAAACTTGAATCCCTTCTATGTTGACTCCCAGGCAATCTTCCAATTTGCTAATACGCTCCTCGTTTTGGTCTGGAGTAGCAGTGCTGATGCCTAGCTCTACCTCAGGCCCTCTTTCCGACTCCTGGCAGCATTAGCAGAAATATCAGATACAGATCATTAATCACAACGCCTGTACTGTCCTTGAATTATTTAAGGCAATATTTGAGGAACTGTGAATTATTTAAGGCAGTGTGCGAAAGGTCTCTCCAACAGGCATGCAGTGATTATTAAGAGCCACGGCAGAGTCTGATGTATTTTGCCACAACTCCACACCAGTGCTGAATGTTTCATAAACAGCATCTGCCCCTTTAGTTTGATAAGCCAAAAGGAGAAAGGAAGGCCATGGTGGTGGTGGGGAGAAGAGAGGGGGGGGGAGGGACAGAGGGAAGACCTGTCATTGGAAGTTTTCCAGTTTTGCAGATGTTGGGATTGGGGAAATATGAACAGCCAGTTTGGTGTGTATTTAATACTGCGGAATGGGAAATATTTGGGATGATGATGAACAAGAAACAACGTTTCCAGAGATGCATCAGGAGCAATTCATGAAGGGTGTTTCATGGGCCACTGTGAGATGCAGGAAGCTGGACTAGATGGGCTCTTGGCCTCATCCAGCAGGGCTTATATTCTTAAGGCCCAGACTTTGTTGCAAGATATTATAGCTCCCTCCCCACAGACAGGATAGCAAGTTCTGTTATATTTACCTCATATTTACCTAGAATTTTACTTCAGAAATTTAGCTCAGGTGTGAGGGAGTTGCAACAGGACTTTTTGGATCTACCTCAGAATGCCAGATACAAGGGAGTGGCCACAGGAAGCAGGCATCTTGTTGTCTTGTGTGCTCCCTGAGGCACCTGGTGGGCCGCTGTGGGATACAGGAAGCTGGACTAGGTGGGCTTTTGGCCTGATCCCGCAGGGCTCTTCTTATGTTCTTATGTTAACCTGGCTCAATGAGTGATGTGGCCTTCCTGGCCTGTGGATCTGTGGCGTCTTGCCATCAGTCCTGTAGATAGTCACACAACTGGTCTGGCTCCTTGCTCTTCAAGCATGTACTTGCTCTTCAAGTACATGGGGGGTGCAATGGGGGGCACACCAAGTGAATAAGCAGAAATAAACATTGACCGTGCAGCACATCAGAGGGAAAGGCACAAGGCTCCTCCACTGGAACTCATGGGTCCAACAGCCACTGGTTTTCCTCCTCCGCAAACTGCCTTCATCATCAGTCTGTCCACCTGGCGATTATGTAACACAATGGAAGACCCGGTATTTCCACATCACTTATTTTCATCTTCCCTCCTCGTTTCCCTTTTGTGTCATGACTGTTAGATTGTAGGTTGCTGTGTTAAACTGGGAGCTGCCTTGAGCACATTGGCAGAAAGGTGGTGTGTCAAGTGTACAAAACAAGTGAATAAGAAGCCAGCCAGCCTTGCGTTAGTGCAGCCGGTTAAAACCAGGCTCTGGCAGATTAAATTGCCACGTCGTCCCTCCTGACCCAGAACTGTCCCCATCAGCAGGACCCTCCCAGCTCCTCCACCTGCTGCAGAGCACCAGGACTCGACCCCGTTAAGAAAACGTTGCACTGCAGTTTAGAACAATGCACTTTTAAGGAACATGATTTAAAAGTCTCCACTGCACAATGTCCTTGGCTGCAGGAGGCACCACTCATTGATTGGTTTAGGGCAGGGGGCTCCAAACTCCGACCAGCGGGCCAGATCTGGTCCCCGCCCCAGATCCTGCCGCAGATCCTTCCCCAACATTCGCTGTTTCACTTGGGTGAAATGTGAAGACCCCACTACAGCCCCCAGGGCAGTGGTGACATTCAAATGATTTAGGAACAGGAACTCACTTTTGATTGGCACTTGTCGGGAACCCGGAACCAGCCACGGAGCCCGTTAGGATCCGGAACTCCCGTTCTGGTCCGTTCCCCCTGAATGACATCACTGCCCCAGGGGTCTTTGCGGCAAGCTGTGCCTGCATGGAGCATCATGCACAAGGCATGCTGGGATCACCGTGAAAATCCCTGGGGACTGTAGCTGAGGTCTTCACAATCGTCCTGTGCAGAACAGCAGGCACCATTCATGCTGGGGACAATTTTCAACGGTGTAGTGGCCTCCAGTTTGGAGACGGATGATTTAGAGCCCAAGAGGCCCTGGGCCAATGCAAAATCACTACCGCTACTTCCTGCTGGGGAACAGTTGTGAAGGTCTCCTCTGGGTAACGCAACAAACGTTCCCTGACCTGGTGATAAGCCTCTATGGAGCAAAGGTGGGGGTCTATTCAGTTCTGGTCTAGCTAAATAGTTGGTGCAGATCCACATGGACCCCTGCTGGAACGTAAGAACATAAGAAGAGCCCTGCTGGATCAGGCCAAAGGCCCATCTAGTCCAGCTTCCTGTGTCTCACAGTGGCCCACCAGGTGCCTCAGGGAGCACAAGAGACAACATGCTGCCCACATCCTGTTTCCACTCCCTTTTATCTGGCATTCTGAAGTAGCCTACTACTAATGTAAAGAGGTTGCACCACCCATCATGGCCTGTAGCCCATGACGGACGTTTCCTCCAGAAATCTGAGTTTCACAGATTAATTCCCCCCTGGGTATTTCCTTTTATCTGTTCTTTCTCAGCACTCAATTTCAGTGGATGTCGCCTGGTTCTGGTATTGTGAGAGAGGGAAAATAACATCCCTTTGTCGACTCTATCCCTCCCATGCATCATTTTGTATGTCTCAATCATGTCCCCCCTCAGGCGCCTTTTTTTCTAGACTGAAGAGCCTCACACTGCAATCTTTCTTCATAAGGGAGATGCCACAGCCCAGTAATCATGGGAGGATCTGTCCAATCCCCTTTTAAAGGCACCTAGGCCAGACACCATCTCCATCACCACCTCCTGTGGCAAGGAGTTCCACCGTTTAATTACTCACTGGGTAAAAAAGTATTTTCTTTTATCTGTTCTCACTGTCCCAACACTCAATCTTAGTGGATGTCCCCTGGTTCTGGTTATTGGAAAACTTCTTATTGGTGATGGGGGATGTCAGAGTAGCGCAAGCAGCGGATTTTCCCCCTTAGGGCATCACCTCACGGGAACCTCCCTCACCCAGGCTGATTGCTATTAACAAAAGACACATGTGGCAGAGGCTTGGTAAAGATGCAAAAAGAAAGGTTTATTCACAGTTCCATCCAGTGCATATCTTCGGTGCCTGATTAGGATCAGAGGTACAATGCCCTTCAGCTGCATTGCCGTGCATGGAGGTGTGCTTAAGATGGCGGGGGCATCAGAGCCCTTGGTATGCACATCTTATCAGGTCAGTGGTCAGAAGACAAAAAAACCCGACGTGCTCAGAGGAGAAGGGAAAGAAATAAGGTCAAGGCCACACCCCTGCAGGAATCACAGAGTGGACAGGTAAGAAGGGTCTGGGTCACAGGACATCACATTTCCCCTTTTGGACATTAGACTGCCCCCTCTAGACAGTAGACGGAGTTGTGCCAACTCCAACACTGGTGTTGTGAAGGGAGCAGTGATGTCATTCAGGGGGAACGGACCAGAACGGGCGTTCCGGATCCTAACGGGCTCCTTGGCTGGTTCCGGGTTCCCAACAAGTGCCAATCAAAAGTGAGTTCCTGTTCCTAAATCATTTGAATGACACCACTGGAAGGGAGGGAAAAGAGCAGTGGTGTCATCTACTCTCTTGCAGATGGAACGCTGGGCGGGACTTAGAGTAATCAACAGCCCGTCGACTCACTTCCGCTTTCCTCGGGCTCCCCGCGCGGCTTTCCCTCGCCTTGGAGGGGGCACTTGCTCGCCCAGGCACCCGGCGCGCCCCCCACCCATCCCCCCTGGCGAGCGGGCGCTCCCTCCGAGGCGAGGGAAAGCCGCGCGGGGAGCGCGAGGAAAGCGGAAGTGAGTCGACGGGCTGTCGATCACTCTAAGTCCCGCCTAGTGTTCCATCTGCAAGAGAGTAGATGATACCACTGGAAAAGAGCCACCATCTCTTCCACCTCCCCCGCCATCTAACGTGGAGTGGCTACAATGCTGTGGTTGGTGGGATGGCTCCCACCTTCCCACCACTGTCCCCAGCATGATTCACCTTTTACGAATTGTCACTGACTACTTTACGGCAGTCGGTGTCAGTGGCAGAGGCGCTGAGACAACAGCCTGGCTTTGCAGCCTGGCTTTGCAGCCAACAGGATGTTCTTTCATCACTCAGCCTTGCCCTTCTCTCACGCTTTTTAACCTGATTTATTTGCTAGTTGTTAAGCTCCATTATGTAGTCACCTTCTTTATAAAGACCTGCTAAGAGTTGAGAAAGAGTTCAAACATTACTCTGGAGATTGGGCAGTGGGGAGTGAGTTGGGTTGAAGTTCTTTCTGATTTAAGCTCCACTGTATTGAAAAGCTGCAGATTTCTCTTTCTTTTTAACAGTTTGCTTGGATGCTCCAGTACCACTGATTTGGTATCCACTGTTCCAGGGCTCAGTCCTAACCTGGTGTTAGGCCAGCACAGTTAGGCTGGCACAAAGGCCACTGTAAAGTGCATTTGGATCACGCTTGGCGTCAAGGAGGATGGCGCACGTCTGTGTGCTGGCCTCTCTGACTCCGAGAGGGATCCAAACATACTTTACAATGTCCCTTGTGCCACCAAACCTTTCTGGCCTAACAGTGCCAGCCTAACTTCAGGTTAGGATTGAGCTTGAGGGCGCAATCCTAACCAACGTTCCAGCATCGGGGTAACGGCAATGCAGCTCCGAGGTAAGGGAACAAACATTCCCTTACCTTGAGGACACCTCTGGGACTGCTACTCCACTGCAGGATGCAGCACATGCCCCATTGGCACAGCTATGCCGGTGCTGGAAAGTGGGTTAGGATTGCACCCCCAGATATCCACAGATACCATGGCTACTGGGACACTGTCACTCCAGGATGGCCCAGGGCGAGAGGGCACTCACCCGGGTGGCCAGCCAGAGAGGGTCTGGCAGGGGTCAGGGTCTGGCACGGGGCCTATACAGGGGCCGGGGAGGCAGCCATTATGCTGCGACACGGAGGGCGGCGGGCACAGAGCTGGCAAGAGCAGCCCAAGCACATCTCCTGGCAGGACCAGCCCCCACAGTGCCTGCGGGAGTAAGTCCTGGCAGGAGCCGGGCCTCAGAGGAGCCTAGACTGTAGGTGCTGGCACTGAACACAGTGGGCCGGGAAGAAGCCTCAGGAAGCTTCTGGCAAGATTTCAGAAGCCAGGGGGCGGGGCCGAGGGAGGCTGAGCTCTTCCAAAGGAGCCAGGGAGAGCTGGAAGGAGGTCGCCCTCTCCTCGGCTGGGGAGAAGGGAGGGAAGCAGCACTGGGAGGGTGGCCACCTCCTCCCCTTCCAGGGCCAAAGCGCCCGCCCCTGAGCGGCACTGCCAGGCCCAGAGGCAGCCCAGGACAGCCCCTGGAGTGGGGAGGCCCTCGGGGGTGAGGCGGGGAGCTCCGCAGCAGCAACCCCGGGCACCAGCTCAGCTGGGGAACGCCCTGGCCAAGGGAGGCCCGGACAACCCGGCACCCAGGGAGAGGGGAATGGCGCGCTGGTGCAGGGAGACCCCGGAGCGAGCCCCTCGCCAGCCGAGCCAACAGCACCCGCCCAAGCAGGCGAGCCGGCAGTGCCACCACTCGGCATAGACTGTTGGGGCGTCCTGTGAAGCAAGAGGCTCCCCCGTGCGTGTAAAGGCATTGGCGGAATTAAACACCCTGAGAAGAGCTGCAGCTGGGGTCCAGCATGCCCTTCAAAGGCAACCTGAGTACAGAGAGGCCCCTCTCCCGTCATCACACCCGGCCATCACTGGGGGCCCCCACCCCACCCCGACATGACGGATGTTACAGACACCTATTAAAAAGACAGGGGAACATGAAACTAGTCTCTTTTTTTTTTACCTTGTTGCCAATGATGCTCATCTATCTTTAAGAAGATGTCCCCAGTATCCACAGCTTCAGGTATCCGGCCTAACTCCAGTTTCAGGTATCCATGGGGCATCCAGTGGTCCAGAATGGAACCCCAGTGGATTCAGTGGCATGCAGTGGCGTCTCCATAGGGAGGGCAAAGCTCTAAGTTTTGCAAGGAGCCTTACCTTGCAGTGGAAATCACTCCTTTCCTGCACCATTTTAGCCAATCCTCACAGGGAACAGCAACATCTTGGCGTTGCTTACTGGCTACAGCAGCAAGGGAGAGGAGGGATTTACATGACAGGGTAATGCTCCTTGCAAAACTTAGAGCTCTGCCCTCCCTCTAGAGATGCCACTGGTGGCACGCCTGTATTCTGGGGCTGCAGGTTGGACTGGATAGCCTCGAAGGCCCCTTCCAACTCTAGGATTCTACCTGTCTATGAACAGGAGCAATGCATCTCCTTTCCAAGGAACCCAGCCTCTGCCCCGCTCACAGCTCCATACTTGTAATAGGTTCTGGAAGAGCAGTTGCATTTATATTACCTCTAGCAGCACAAAGGACAAAGAGACCCGAGGCACTTAATGGCTGACTAATTTATTGTCGCACAAGATGCTCTGATGTCTGACCTGTGCGCTACACAAGCACCTTCACTACTGCATGCGTGCTAACAGCAAATACATCAATCACATTCCTCAACCTCAGCTTTATATCTTGCTCTAGCAACTGGCCAAGAGGATGAAACTCCAGTCGGGCCAGTAAAATCTGACCAGTTGGCAAAGAAGGCAGCAGGCGTGCCCCCACCTGCAGCCTTCTCCATCCAGTACAGCTAGCTCTGCACAATAGATAGGGAACTGGTTCAAGCCAGCAGAGCTTCCTCCCTTATCAGAATGGCCACAGCATATTCTCGAGGCCCCATTGACATGGGGCTTCTCAGGTCCCAGCCCCTGTGTAGTAAATTTCCACCAAGCAGCAGCTTGGGGGGGGGGGAGAGGGATATAAAGATGATTTGGAATTGTATGCTCTTGCTCTTCTTCTCTGCCTGCCCGAGTGGGGCAGGGAGATTGGCCCACCTGCGCAGGTGTAATAAAGATGATCCTCATACTCTCTCGTTTGGTTGTCTGCCTTTTTACATTCTTTCCCCGCGATGAAAACCATTATGTGGCCTTTTTCGTCAACAAGCCCAAACCTGGAAAAAAACAAGCCAACACCAGTGTCTCTAATGGTACAAAATGCTTGAAGGCTAACTGGGAGTTCTTGGGGACTCTAGCAAAGTCACCAAAGTCATGTGGCTGGAAAGGGGCAGGAGCTCCCTGTAGCCTGCCTGGTGGAGGCCTGTTGCTAACATTTGCAAAGTAGCTGTTGCATCTCAGTTAATTCATATACACATACACAGCATAATTCTACTGTACACCCAGACATGTCATGTAGCGGGTATGTGGGGGTATGCGAGTACCCGTTCCTAGGATTAGGGCTGGCCCCACCCATTCGCCCGCCCACTCGTCGACTCCATCGGCGCTCCGCCCCGCCCCCTGCAACGTTTGAATTGCCTGCACGTTCTCAGAGCCAGGCAGGCAGGCAGGCAGGCAGTGGAGTGAGGGAGACTGACGGCAGCAGCAGCGTGAGCAGGTAGGCTGCCTGGGGCTCCCTCCCAAGGAGACGTGGCGCTTCCTGGGGGGGGGAATCGGTAGCCCACGCGGCGGCCCGGGAGAAGGCCCGGGAGTCCCGGGAGGAGGAGGCACTAAGGAGGCACGTCGGTTCCTGGGGGTGGTTCCTGGGTTCCGGCTATGACCTCACTTCCGGTGGGCGGGCCCCAACACAAGTGCCAATCAAAAGTGAGTACCTGTTGCTAAATCATTTAGATGCCATTACTGCATACACCCCACCCCCCTGAGCTGGCACCAGTTTCTGAGCATTGTGAGCATGCCATAAAGCACGTTCATAGCTTCTTAGGAGCTTGCTAGCCAACCCAAGCATGTGTGCAGGCCCAGCAGTACCCAGAGAAGGTAGGTTTGTGCTGGCCTGGGCAGACCGGTGCAAGGGATGGATAGGGTGGTGGGAGGGACAAAAGGAGTTTTTTTTTGGCCAGGAGTGGGTGCCCTGTTCCGGTCCTATGTCATGCTGGATACGGCATAGGCAACCTGGCCTGCCTGTTCCACTGCAAGTTAGGATTGTGCTTATAGTTGTTTAATCATCCTCTTGTCCCCATGACTGTTTCTTGATCTAGGGCAGTGGTTCCCAAACTATGAGACGGGACCCTCTAGTAGGTCACACGAGCCAATTTCAGGTGGGTTGCAAAGCACATAGAGCAGCCATATTGAAAATATGGGGAAATGGGATGCTGGAAAGGGGGAGGACTGTGTGGTTGTTTTGCTTGTGTCAAGGTTGTCAATAGGCTTTTTTTCTTTCTGACTCTCTTTGCTATTGGAAAATGGCTGAGGGATAACCATAAGAACATAAGAGCCCTGCTGGATCAGGCCAAGCTAGTCCAGCTTCCTGTATCTCACAGTGGCCCACCAGGTGTCTAAGGGAGCTCAGTAGACAACAAGATGTTTGCATCCTGTTGCCACTCCCTTGCACCTGGCATTCTGAAGTAGCCTACTATTAATTTAAGGAGGTTGCACCACCCATCCTGGCCTACAGCCCATGACGGACTTTTCCTCCAGAAAGCCATCCAATCCCCTTTTAAAGGCATCTAGGCCAGATGCCATCACCACCTCCTGTGGCAAGGAGTTCCATAGCTTAAGTACCTGCTGGGTAAAAAAAAGTATTTCCTTGTATCTGTTTTAACTCTCCCAACACTCAATTTCAGTGGATGCCCCTGATTCTGGTATTGTGAGAGAGGGAAAAAAAATCCCTTTATTGACTCTATCCCTTTCATGCATAATTTTATGTCTCAATCATGTCCCCCCTCAGGCACCTTTTTACCAGACTGAAGAGCCCCAAACGCTGCAGTCTTTCTTCATAAGGGAGATGCCCCAGCCCCATAATCATTTTTGTTGCTCTCTTCTGCACCTTTTCCAGCTCCACTATGTCCTTTTTGAGATGTGGTGAACGGTACGCTGATTGTACCCAACATTTCAGATTGTACCCAACTGATTGCTGCCTTCTCAGGAAAGCAGCAGGCTCTGGGGTCACAATGACGGCACTTTCAGCCATGACATCACTTCCGGTGGGTCCCAGACAGATTGTCATTTGAAAAAGTGGGTCCTGATGCAAAAATGTTTGAGAACCACTGATCTAGGGAACTACTGCAGGGTGAGCTGGTCTCTTTTCACATTGGAAATCAGGCAATCCTGGTATTTTACATTGGTTATGCGCACCCAGGGTGTTAGAGCTAGCGCAGGCAAATATTAGGGTTGCAGACTCAGACTGAAACTATTCCTGGATATTCCCCCTCCCCAATCCTGATGCAGTGATGGACATTCCCAGTGGCCCTGTTAAAATCTCTGCGATTGCTTTCGGGAGCCACCTTGAGACTCCAGTCCGTCTCAAAGTAAGCAAAGTACTCACATTCCTATCCCAGGAGCTCCTTTGCCACCGAGAAATGCAAAGCAGTAGGATTTGCTGGGAAAGTGCTTCCTTGGTTTATTTCGAAGGAAGGACTGATGCTTTTTCCCCCTGCTTGGTTCCCCCCCCTTTTTCATTGATACGCTCATAAAAGCGAGCGCATCTTCTCTTCATTTCAGACTTTTCATTTTGAAAGGCAGGTTGGGAATTACTGTAATATTAATTCTCACTCTTTCTTTTTAACAATATAATTGCCTCCTGTGAATTTCAGAGATTGCTGATAATCAAATTAGGGATGCCATCAGAGCCGTTTCACAGTTTGGTTCTTTGCTTTCTTCTTTCTTCTCTGCTGACTGCCTTAGCACTGGTCTATTTTCCTGTTTAGGTTGGCGTCCTTGAAAACTGGTGAGAAAAAGAGTGGTCAAAAGTCTTTGGTTGGCTTTTTCCCATTGTTGTTGGGCTGGTTCAGGGCTGATGCAGCCCACACCACCCTCCACCTCCCTCTAGAGCAGTGATGGCAAACCTATGACATGCGTGTCAAAGGTGACACGCCAAGACGCGTTGGGTGACACACCAGCATTCACCAACACCCAAGAAGAACTGAGGTTGTTTTGTAATGGTTTGATTTTTTTTTTGTAATGATTTGATGTTCTTTATATAAATAGCACTGTATTTTTTCACTAAATGAAATCTAATAATAATAAATAATAAATAAATAAATGTAAAGAATTGTTTCTCTTTTGTTAAGGGGGGGGGTAACATGCCAGCAAACCCAAAAGGTTTGCCATCACTGCTCTAGAGCCACACAGCTCTAAAGAAGAAAATGCCCTGCTTCTCACATGGTTTTGTTGAGACCAACAGAAGATTTCTTGTTTTATTGAAAATGACAGTGTCAATGTGAAAGGGAGCTCCTTCGTTCTTGTTGTCCCTTGTCAATAGAAACTTGAAGTTCTGCAGTTAAGTGCTATGAAGAAAGACTGCAGCGTTTGGGGCTCTTCAGCCTAGGAAAAAGGTGCCTGAGGGGGGACATGATTGAGACATACAAAATTATGCACGGAAGGGATCGAGTCAATAGAGAGATGTTCTTTTCCCTCTCTCAAAACACCAGAACCAGGGGGCATCCGCTAAAACTGAGGGTTGGGAGAGTTAAAACAGATAAAAGGAAGTACTTTTTTACCTAGCGGATAGTTAATCTGTGGAAATCTTTGCCACAGGAGGTGGGGATGACATCTGGCCTAGATGCCTTTAAGAGGGGATTGGACGGATTTCTGGAAGAAAAGTCTATTGTGGGCTATAGGCCATGATGGATTGTGCAACCTCCTTACATTAGTAGTAGGCTACTTCAGAATACTGGGTGCAAGGGAGTGGCAACAGGATCCAAGCATCTTGTTGTCTTGTGCCTCCCTGGGGCACCTGGTGGGGCCGCTGTAAGATACAGGAAGCTGGACTAGATGGGCCTTTGGCCTGATCCAGCAGGGCTCTTCTTATATTCTTATGCACTTCACGTATGAAGAAAACTGCATGAGGAATAAGGTAAAGCAGTGTTATTCAAACTGTGGGCTGGGACCCACTTGGTCGGTCACAACCTGATGTCAGGTGGGTCACAGAAAGCTGGGAGCAGCCATCTTGGAAACTGCAGACCTTACTTTTGTTGTATTCCTTTTGTGAGTGTTAACAGTTTGAATTTTCAAGGGAGGATTTTCTAAAAAAATTGTTTTTAATTCAGTGTTTTTACATAATATTTTGTCCTAATCTTGCTGTCTGTCAGGGATGTTTCATGGTTGTACAATTGCTGCAGTCTAAGAATGCCAATTTGCATTTCAGGGGTGTCATTTGATTATGTTACAATAACAGCACTTCCTGCTGATGATGACACTTCCTACCACAACATCACTTCCAGGTTAATGACATCACTTCTGGTGGGTCCCGACAAACGTGCTATTCTAAAAAGTGGGTCCCGGTCTAAAAAGTTTGAATACCACTGATGTAAGGAAAGGAATGATCCATGCCTCACTGAAGAAGTGGGCTGGCATCTGCAATAGGTTGGAAAAAGGCAGGAGCAGTCAGTGGCGTCTCTACAGGGAGGGCAGAGCTCTAAGTTTTGCAGGAAGCCTTACCCTGTCATGTAAATCCCTCCTCTCCCTTGGTACTGTAGCCAGTAAGCAACGCCAAGATGTTGCCTTTCCCTGTGAGGATTGGCTTAAACGGTGCAGGAGAGGAGTGATTTCCACTGCAAGGTAAGGTTTCTTGCAAAACTTAGAGCTCTGCCCTCCCTGTAGAGACACCACTGGGAGCAGTGCCAAACATCTATCCAAAAACAGCCCAGAGCTTGGTGGGCTACTTTGGGTTGTGCAACCTCCTTATGTTAGTTTTCTGCCAAATTCCTTGCTAGGCCTTTGCAAGGGCCCCAATGCCCGCACTAGGCTAACTAGTTTCCCCTCCAGAGCAGCCTCAGAGTTAGGCAAGAGGGAGGGGGTTCATTTACCCACTGGGCCTCCTCTCTTCCAGCAGCTTTGCTTGGGATCACCTCCTCCAGACTACTCTCATCACTGGTTTAGCTCAAGATACCCTACCTTGGCACCCCAAAACCCCACCACCAAACAATAGGCAGTCAGCTTGCCTAAGCCATAACTGCCTCCTCCACTTGGTGGCTCCAGAGGCATGGCAGACATACAACATCTCCCAATAGTTTCTCACAACAACCTTACCTTTCTTTCAGTGAGTCAGTCAGTCAGTCCATCCAGCAATCCATCAGTCCGTCAATCCACAGCCAGCCAGCCAGCCAGCCAGCCAGCCACTCCCTCCCTCCCTCCCTCCCTACACCTGCCCACTGCTGTACCTACCTGGTGCTAACTTACTACAGCTCCTGCCTCCAACTTTATACTGAGGCAGGCCAATTGGTATCTTTTGCTGGGCACGCTTTACCATTAGCCACACCCTTCTGCACCTGTGCTAACCTCCCTACATAGCCAGAGCCTGCAGCTGTGTGCCTGCTGCAGGCAAAGACCTTGGGGGTTAACCCTGTAATCCCTGGTTTATTTGGACAAGGGGCCACTGCTGATACTATTTCCTATCTCCTCAGGGTATCGCCTGCCTTTTCCAATACAGTTAGTTGTAGGCTACTTCAGAATGCCAGATGCAGGGGAGTGGCAACAAGATGCAGGCATCTTGTCTCGTGAGGCATCTGATAGGCCGCTGTGAGATACAGAGAGCTGGACTAGATGGGCCTTTGGCCTGATCCAGCAGGTCTCTTGTTATGTTCTTAACAGAAGTGGAACCACAGTGGGGCCAAGTCTTAAAGCCCCCCCCATCTCACTCCCCAATGAAATTCTGCTCTATTTTGTGGCCTCCCCAGTTGCTATTTTAAAAGTAACTAACAGTCCAGGCCTGGTATAATGCCTACTTTAACTCAGAGATGCTGAAATTGCCCCCTTTCCCTGTGCTGCGACCAGAAGAACATTTGTGTTTATAGAAAGTGAGGAAGACCTAAAGAACCTTTTGATGAGGGTGAAAGAGGAAAGTGCCAAAATTGGTTTGAAGCTCAACATTAAAAAGACTAAGATCATGGCAACCACTCCCATCACTTCCTGGCAAATAGGAGGGGAAGAAATGGAAGCAGTGACAGACTTTATTTTCCTGGGCTCCAAGATCACCGCAGGTGGTGACTGCAGCCGTGAAATTAAAAGACGTTTACTTCTTGGGAAGAAAGCTATGGTGAACCTAGATAGCTTAATCAAAAGCTGAGACATCACCCTGCCAACAAAGGTTCGCATAGTCAAAGCGATGGTTTTCCCAGTAGCCATGTATGGCTGTGAGAGCTGGACCATACGAAAGGCAGAGCGTCGAAGAATCGATGCTTTTGAATTATGGTGTTGGAGAAGACTCTTGAGAGTCCCCTGGACTGCAAAGAGATCCAATCGGTCAATCCTCCAGGAAGTCAAGCCTGATTGCTCCCTGGAAGGACAAATGCTGAAGCTGAAGCTCCAATACTTTGGCCACCTGATGAGAAGAGAGGACTCTTTAGAAAAGACCCTCATGCTGGGAAAGATTGAAGGCAAAAGGAGGAGGGGGCGGCAGAGGATGAGATGGTTAGACAGTGTCACCGAAGCAACGAACATGAAATTGAGCGAACTCAGGAAGCTAGTGGAGGACAGGGGGGCCTGGCGTGCTGTGGTCCAGGGGGTCACGAAGAGTCGGACACGACTTAGCGACTGAACAACAACAACAACAAACCCATATAATAGCAGAACGCACTTGCTATCGAGTCTTCCAGCAGATCTTGATTACATTGGAAGAGTTTATTAAAATCTAATTTTTTAAGGATGGAGAAATCGCAGAGCCCTTTTAGGAAAATCCGGCACATGTAACTTCAACCAGAGAACACCCATTGATTAAAAACAAAAAACCATGAGGACACAATCCAGTTTGTACTGAAAATCAGATTCAAAACGATTAAAACCTTACACGAATTAAAACTGCGAGAGAAGCTGACAGGTTTTGGGCAACCAAGGGACACATTTTTTTTGGCCTGCACCAGACTGGGCAGGGCACAAGCACATGAAATGAGACAATAGCCTAACATCACATCTGCACAGGAGAAATGCCAGCACCCTTCAGGGAGAGGCTGTCGCTTTCTGGAGCTGTTCTGCATAGAGATGGTCCAGGTTCCATCCCCAGAAGCAACTCAGGGGGGAAGTCTGGGAAAGACTTCAGCCTGGAGAGCTGCTGCCAGGCAGGGCACAGTCGACTTCGTTGACGGTACAGAGCTAGAGGGAATGCAGGAGGTATGGACTGATGGTTAAGCTGCCGGTGCTACCTGAAGCTAAGCAGAAGAAACCATGGTCTTGTTTTGGGATGGGAGACGGAATGTGAGTCTGTGACAAGCTGCTGTACCTGTTGAGGCAGGTCAGAGTCACTGTGGAGCTGATAAGTCACCACAAGTGCGAGTTGTGGGGGAGTGTGCAAGAAGGCCAGCCAGCAAAAGAACAGAGTGTGATCTTGAGGACCTGTCCAGGCTTGACTTGGAGCACGATCCTAACCTGGAGTTAGGCCAGCCCAAGCCAGAAACGTTTGGGCTGCACAAGGGACACCATATAGTATGTTTGGACCACTCTCTGAGTCAGAGGCCAGCAAACAGACGTGCACCATCCTCCCTGACTCCGAGAGTTGTCCAAGTGTGCTTTATGGTGGCCCTAGTGCAGGCCAAACATTGCCGGCTTAACTTTGCCAGCCTAACTCCAGGTTAGGATTGCACTCTTGATCACCTGCTGAAACTCGATGGCATGCAGCCAGAGAAGGGAACCACACTGTGAAGGCTCCATCTGGGACTGAGGATTCAGTGAAACACAGAATACTATATATTTGTATAAACCCCATTGACAAATGGGGGTTTTAGACTATGAGCGCAATCCTAA
Source organism: Lerista edwardsae (assembly GCA_029204185.1). Lineage (NCBI taxonomy): Eukaryota > Metazoa > Chordata > Lepidosauria > Squamata > Scincidae > Lerista > Lerista edwardsae. Next base: position 7,920,063 of record JAJKFI010000036.1, on the reverse strand, counting down.
TCTGGAGTTAGTTTGGCTGGGACAAGGGACACCGTAAAGCACATTTGAACCACTCTCGGAGTCAGGGAGGATGGTACACATCTGTGTGCTGGATGACTCCAAGAATGGTCCAAACATACTTTATGGTGGACTTTTGGTGGCCTAACTGTGCTAGCCTAGCTCCACGTTGGCATTGCGCTCTACCCTGCCCATATAAACTGCCTTTGGCATTTGCTTTGGCTTGGGAAAGGCGGGATATATACTCTTCAAATGAATGAATTTGTGTCATCAGTAATAATAACAGGGTTTACATAGTGACAATAGCATGTACAAATTCCCTCCTCTTTTCCTTCCAACTTGTCTTTTTCTAAGACAGTAACTCTGTGCCACTGTCACAAAGCATTCCAGCAGGCAGCCCAGTTCTGCATAGGCTTGGGCTGCCAATTTGTTAAAAGTCACAATGAAAGTTCAGATTGTAATCTACATTTCTTATTTTTTATGTGTGTGTACTGTACTTCAAAGGATGAGGAGCAGCAGCAGAAAAAAAATCCTGAGTTATAAAAACAAATCATTTTTTTTTCTGAAGAAGCCAATTGAGTAAATAAAGCAAAACCTGAACAAAATACTCTTTTCTTTATTAAGAAACTCTCATCTCTTTGTTTTGATGTGGGTATCTCTAACATCCAAAAGATCATTTTATGGTGGATTCTGCAGACTCTGAATTAATATACATGGTTGATTGAAACAATTTCTTCTTCTTTTTTCATTTTCCAAACTTGAAAGCTGTAGCCTTAAACTTAAAAATCCTGATCGAGCGTTTCAAAGAACTGTGAAGATGAGAAAAGATGTCAAAGGAACAAGCATTTTAATCTCCTCCAATACTCAGGAGACATCAAGAGAAGAGGTTTGAACCTGTTGTCTGGTTTTTAAATGATGTAAAAACAACAACAATGAACCCCCCCCCCCCAACACCCCCACAGAGTGCAATCCTAACCTGGAATTAGGCTGGTACAGTTAGGCCAGCAATGTTTGGCTAGCACTAGGGCCACTGTAAAGCATGTTTGGACCACTCTCAGACAGCGCAATCCTGCACTGCCCTTCGCGCCGACGCTACATCATAGTGTTGGCGTGACAACCCTAGCGTTGATGCGGGAGCGCCAATCGGCACTCCTGCGTCGGCACTAGAGCAGCAGGACCGGCGCTGCAGGCAGCGCCAGCCTGGCTGCGCCCGCGCTGAGCCTTTCTTGCGCCGACTGAAGCCGGTCGGCGCGAGGGAGTCTCCGCACGGAAGCAGCGCGGGGATTGGTGGAGGGGGGAGGAGGGGGCGGGACCTGGGTGGGCTTGGGAAGTGGCTGTCTGGCCACATCCTAAGCCCATCAGCGAGGTTGCACAGCCCCGATTCAGGCCACACAGTCTCCTCGAATCTGCGCCCGCTCTTTAGCAGGCTCAGATTCAAGGAGCACATAGGGGAGGCTGGAGCCACCCCTACAGTAAGGGAGCAAACACTCCCTTGCCGTGTGTGTGTGTGTGTGTGTGTGTGTGTGTGTGTGTGTGTGTGTGTGGCTCCAGCCTCTCCTAAGCAGCGCTGGATATGGCGCTGGCCTGTTGACCTTGCCAGTCCGGCGCTGCTTAGGATTGCGCCCTGAGTCAGGGAGGATGGAGCACATCAGTGTGCTGGCCTTTCTGACTCCGAGAGTGATCCAAACACACTTTATGGTGGCCCTTGTGCCAGCCAAACTTTGCTGGCCTAACTGTGCCAGCCTAACTCCAGGTTAGGATTGCACTCTCTCTCTCTCTCTCTCTCTCTGTCTCTCAATCAATCAATCAATCAATCAATCAATCAACCAACCAATCAATCAATCAATCAATCAATCAATCAACCAACCAACCAACCAACCAATCAACCAATCAATCAATCAATCAATCAATCAATCAACAGGTACTTATATACCGCTTTTCAACACGAAGTTCACAAAGCGGTTTAGAGGCAAATAGTAATAATAAAATTAAATGGCTCCCTGTCCCAAAGGGCTCACAATCTAAAAAAAAAAAAAAGGCAAACCACCAGTAACAGAAAGATTGTGCAGGGGTGAAGAGGGACAATTACTCTCCCCCTGCTAAACATAAGAGAAACAACACTTGGAAAAGTGCCTCTTGCCCAGTTAGCAGGGGTAATCTCTCTCTCAGGGGTAATCTCTCTCTCTCTCTCTCTCTCTCTCTCTCTCTCTCTCTCTCTCTCTC
>JAJKFI010000036.1:7880542-7908051 GCA_029204185.1 Lerista edwardsae | reverse complement strand
TGTGTGTGTGTGTGTGTGTGTGTGTGTGTGTGTGTGTGTGTGTGTGTGTGTGTGTGCATGCGCACACACACAATCCTAACCTGGGTTAGACTGCCAGCAAAGTTTGTTAGGCCAGCAAAGTTTGGCCAGCACAAGGGACACCATAAAACACATTTGGACCACATTTGGATTGACTCCTGATTTGGAGTCAGGGTAGATGGTACCCGTCTGTGAGCTGGCCTCTCTGACTCCCAGAGTGGTCCAAACATACTTTACAGCATCCCTTGTGCCAGCCAAACTTTGCTGGCCTAACAATGCTGGCCACACAGGGTTAGAATTGCACCCTGTGTGTGTGTGTGTGTGTGTGTGTGTGTGTGTGTGTGTGGGGACACATTCAGGCAGTGGTATATCCTTGGTATGAGAACTGGGGTGTTAATGAGCATGCCCCTATATTTGTTTGCGAAAATTTGGCTGATATGCTGTGGAGGAACATGTGTGAATGCACCTTTTTTACTAGCTTCAAAAGATGCAGAACCCGTATCTGTTCCAGCACTTATACATCCTTTCAGTGGGCCTGCTGTATGGTACAAGGCACATTATAGATACTGCACAAATGTTCAGTAATGACAACAGCCAGAAGCCTGATGCGATGGTTGAATTCACTCCTCAAGCGGTCAGCCCAAGATATTCATAAGAGATATGGAATGCAAAGAGCAGCATTCCAACAGATTTGCCTTATCTCTGTAATGGCAAAAGGTTATTTTGTTTCCTGGCTTTCTTTCCTCCCCCAGCCTGTCAGACTTCTTACCAAGTGAAATGGGTGGTTACTTAAAAACAGCCGGAGGCCTGTGAGAAAACAAAGGCTTGACTGAGCAGGCTCAGCTTGTCATTTCGGTGATGAATTCTTCGGAACAAATTGCAATCCAGGGAGATGAGGTGAGGCTGGTTTTGAAGGACACAGTGGGTGGAAGGTATGGGTATCACATGGCTAAGGAATTTCAGCTCTCACCCACCCACCACCTCCAAAAAACTCAGGGCCAGCCTAATGAGATGTAACGGTGGCCTGATCTCTTGCCTTAGAATGGGGATCATGCTGTGTAGCTATAAAATGGGGGAGGGAGATGAAGGGCACAATCAGACGAACCGAGCGCCGAGTGCGCCCATGGCAGGGCGATGAAACCGCGCCCCCAGCACGTCACCCCACCCCCATGCGTCGCCACGCCTCCCTGCACCCGGAATAGCTCCATTTTGGAGCAAAACGGACACCAGGGAGGGCGGGCAGGCCAAACAGCACGGGTTAGCACACGGGTTACTCCGTGCAATGGTGCCCTGCCGCTGCTGGTGCCCATGGCTTGTGCCACCCTGGGCTACACCCACACTCCGCCTCTGGGCACAATCCTAACTGGGAGTTAGGTCAGCACAGTTAGGTCAGCACAGTTAGGCCAGCAAAGTTTGGCCACCGTAAAGTGCATTTGGACCACTCTTAGAGTCAGGGAGGATGGCACACCTTTGTGCCCTCTCTCCACCCATCTCCCACCTTCTCCCACCCTGAAAAGCCCCCGGGCCAACCGGTGCCTGTCCACAGCATTGCTGGACTGACACTACTGCCTGTGTTGGCCCAGCGCTCGCTGAGGCAGACATGCCTTATGGCACATTTGCGACAGTGCTGGGCCACTGCATCAGCCCAGCGCTGCTTTGGAATGGCGCCCACAGTTGATCATCATCCTGGCTGCACAATTTCCCTAGAAATCAATTTGGTAATGAACCTTCTCCATTCTTGAGATCCGCACCCTGGGAGCCTGCTCTCTGTCCCACCACCATCAGATGTTCTGCACAGAACCATAACAAGGGCGGGGCCTGAGGAACACCCGCTCCAGGCGCAGTGCTAAAAGGGGGTGCAGGATTGCCCCCAGCTCCGCCCCAGTTACGGAGGCGACTGTCTTTGCACCTCAAGCAGCGCAAAGACAGTCATTTCCAGGCTCTCCCTGAATGAGGCGGTGCTGCCATTTGCAAGTGCCCCTCCTCCAGGGAGACGACGGAGAAGACTGCCTGTGCACCACAAGCACAGTCTCCTCTGGGCTCTCCCTGAAGGAGGTGGCGCTGCCGTTTGCATGCCTACCCCTCTGAGGAGTACCCGTTTTATCACTGCGGGGGGGGGAGCAAACAGGCAGAGCGTGATGTCACTGCCCCAGGTTGCTGGGGTAGGATGTTATGGCTCTGGTTCTGCAAGTAGAGGTATGAGAGGGTGGTATTTTCTGCACAGGAAAGCTACCCCTCCCTCCTGCCTGGGAGCTCCATTTACTGCCATCATTGGTTGTTTTGCACAAGGCAGCTGTGCCTTGTATTTCGACAAGCATTTTGGTTCCGAGCTCTAACATGACTGATACCCCTCCTGGCGCTCCGGTATTGATGAGCTGTGTTTACATATATTTCTTTCTCAGAGCTTGTTTTATGCTTCTTCTTGCCCCTCCCGAGCTGTTGTTTTGCAAGCTGCCTTGATGGTCCTTGACAGAGAGTGGAGTAAATGGTTTCAAAATTATTCAGCAAAACAACCAATTGCAAAAGTCTTCTGGGTTGCAGTTGTCGTTCAGGTGGACCCCAGCAGCCGCAGCAACAGATTTCTGCAAATAAGGAGTGATATGCAGATGTATGGCATGCACTTTGTGGTGTGTCTACACTAAGGCTGAGCGGAATCCCTGCAGGGTGTTACATTTTTATTGTGGTGTACAATAAAAAACATACATTATAGCCAACAATGCGTACGAAGTCTCAGAGGTATCAGTGTAAAGGAATCTGTGCCACTCGACCTCCAATGATGGAGGCTGGTTCTTCCCTCTTGAGATCGCGGGGGAGACAGCAGGGTTTAAATGGTTAAATTCAATGCAACACTGACCAAGCCAAACTCCACACTTAACTTGCTCCAGATGACAACAGGTGTTGTTTATACTCCTCCCTGCTCAGCTGCAGTTTCATTAGGAGCGCACTGCTTTGAGGAGAGAGAAGCGAAGGGCAAACCCTGGGACATTTCAAAATGCTTCTCCACACAGAAGCTGGAAAATGTTTGCAGTGCTCTGTGTCTAACCCGCCAGAACAACACTGTGGCTTGTTGCCAGCTATCGTCAAATGAAAGGGGAAAAAATGCAGGTGCTCTCAATCAGGAATGCTACTCTGAGTATGGCAAAGCTTAGGAACCAGCTTGGAGGCAGAGGAGGAGAGACAATGGGGACCAGTGAGAGGAAGGATGCTCTTCTTGATAGTACATTTTGGGCTTTCTATTCCCATCTCTGGGGCCTTCCTTCCAGGTATTCTTTATGCAGAGGCGGAGGGAGAGTATGGCACCATAGGGCACGAGCCCTGGGGTGCCATAAGGCGGGGGGTGCCGTTGGCATACCCCCCGAGCCCTCCCGTCGCACCCCGAGCTGCTCGACTCCCCCAGAGCACAGATAGCTCGTGCCAGAGTGGCCTGTGCAGAAACGGTGCGCACGCCAACTCAGAGCCACTCTGGCGCGAGCTCTCTGTGCTCTGGGGGACTCGGGACTCCCAGAGTACAGAGAGCTCGCGCCAGGGCAGCTCCAAGTCAGTGCGCGCCCTTTCTGCACTGGCTGCTCTGGCTCTCTGGGGGAGTTGCCCAGCTGGGAGAGCATCCATGCGTCAATTGAAGCCGAGGGACCTGCACGGAAGCCCCGCCTCTGCCACTGACATAATGACATCACAGCGTGGGGTGCAACGCGTGCCCTGCCCTGGGCACGGGCAAGGAACGCTACGCCCCTGTCTTTATGTTACTGCTAGAGGGAGAAATAATAGGAGAGAAAGCAGCTTCTAGAGCAGTGGTTACCAAACTGTGGGTCGGAATCCACCCGTGGGTCGCAAGCCAATTTCAGGTGGGCCGCGAAGCACCTAGAGCAGCCATCATGGAAAATATGGGAAGGTGGGATGCTGGGCTGTGTGGTTATTTCGCTCGTGTCAAGGTTGTAAACAGACTTTTTTCTTTCCGATTCACTTTGCTCTTGGAAAATGGCTGAGAAATAACCCAACTTATTGCTGCATTCTCAGGAAAGTAGCAGGCTCTGATGTCACAATGACAGCACTTTTGGCCAGGACATCACTTCCGGTGGGTCCCAGATTGAGAATCTGGTCCCAGTGCTAAAAGGTTTGAGAACCACTGATCTAGAGTGTTATTTTAAAAAGTGGGTTCTGGTGCTAAAAGTTTGGGAACCGCTGTTCTACACTATTTTTATGGTGTTTTATAAATGCACATAGCTACAAAAATTTTTATTATTATTATTATTATTATTATTATTATTATTATTATTATTATTAATTCAATTTCTATCCCGCCTTTCTGCCTGAGGGCTTACAACATTAAAAGGCAGTACAGCAACCACAATATGTACAATTAAAACAATATTAAAAACAATATTAAAATCAGTTAAAATTTAAAAAACAGCAAGCCCCGTGGATCCCACAATTTAAAAAAGATAGAATGTAAAAAATGCCAGCCTGCCTGTCAACAGTTAAAGGCTTGTTTGAATAAAAAAAGTCTTCAGCGCCCGTCGGAATGTTGCCAAAGAGGGAGCAGTTCTTCATTCTAAGGGGAGGGTGTTCCAAAGTTGGGGGGCCACCACTGAGAAGGCCCTCTTCCTGGCCGCCATCCCCCTCACCTGTCCTGGTGGTGGCACAGTCAAAAGGGGCCCCCCAGATGACCTAAGGACCTTAGAAAGATGCAACAAGAAGAATCTTAATTCAATCTTCTGTATGTTATCAGGGTTGTTGTTGTTGTTTTTTCAGTGTTTTATCATTGCCAACATTCGCTGGATCATGGAGAAAGCAAGAGAGTTCCAGAAAAACATCTACCTCTGCTTCATTGACTATGCTAAAGCCTTTGATTGTGTGGATCACAACAAACTGTGGCAAGTTCTTGAAGAGATGGGAGTACCAGACCACCTGATCTGCCTTCTGAGAAACCTGTATGCGGGTCAGGAAGCAACAGTTAGAACTGGACATGGAACAACCGACTGGTTTCAAATTGGGAAATAAAAGGAGTACGACAAGGCTGTATACTGTCACCCTGCTTATTTAACTTATATGCAGAGTACATCATGAGGAAGGCAGGGCTGGATGATTCACAAGCTGGAATCAAGATTGCTGGGAGAAATATCAACAACCTCAGGTATGCAGACGATACCACTCTAATGGCAGAAAGTGAGGAAGACCTACAGAACCTTCTGATGAGGGTGAAAGAGGAAAGTGCCAAAATGGGCTTGAAGCTCTACATTAAAAAAAACTAAGATCATGGCCACCACTCCCATCACTTCCTGGCAAATAGAAGGGGAAGAAATGGAAGCAGTGTCAGACTTTATTTTCCTGGGCTCCAAGATCACCGCAGATGGTGACTGCAGCAATGAAATTAAAAGACGTTTACTTCTTGGGAGGAAAGCTATGGCAAACCTAGACAACTTAATCAAAAGCCGAGACATCACCCTGCCAACCAAGGTTTGCATAGTCAAAGCTATGGATTTCCCAGTAGCAATGTATGGCTGTGAGAGCTGGACCATAAGAAAGGCAGAGCGCTGAAGAATAGATGCTTTTGAGTTATGGTGTTGGAGAAGACTCTTGAGAGTCCCCTGGACTGCAAGGAGATCCAATCGGTCAATTCTCCAGGAAGTCAAACCGGATTGCTCCCTGGAAGGACAAATTCTGAAGCTGAAGCTCAAGTACTTTGGCCACCTCCTGAGAAGAGAGGACTCTTTAGAAAAGACCCTCATGCTGGGAAAGATTGAAGGCAAAAGAAGAAGGGGGCGGCAGAGGATGAGATGGTTAGAGAGTGTCACCGAAGCAATGAACATGAAATTGGGTGAACTCTGGAAGCTAGTGGAGGACAGGGAGGCCTGGCGTGCTGTGGTCCATGGGGTCGCGAAGAGTCGGACACGACTTAGCGACTAAACAACAACAACAATCAGTGAGAATGTGTACATTGTTAATGCAGGGAGGAGGAAAAGTTGAGAATGGGCTGAAGGAGTGGAAAGAAGAAGCCAAGTGCACATGCAAAGTACTTTCTACAAAATTTAGGGTGCCATCCTAACCACCTTTCCAGCACCAGGGTAAGTGCAATGCAGTGCAAACATTCCTTTAGCTTGAGGGGGCCTCCGTGACTGCCCCCCACAACTGCAGGATGCAGCACATGCCCCATTGGCACAGCTATGTCGATGCTGGAACGTTGGTTAGGATGGTGCCCTTAGAAAGGGAGGATTCCAAATCGATCAATTGAAACTGGTAACAGATCTGCCAAACCCTGGGAGAAATATGAACAGGTAGAATGTCAGAAACATCTTTTTCAGTAGCCAAGATTGCACATAATTATTTTAGCAAAACTGGCTATAGGTGGGGGTGGGGTTTTGCGAGTGGAAAACCGCTTTTTGGCAGTTAAAATGTCTGAATAAAAATACAAAACACTGCATTTGGGTGTTTTTCCAGAAATTAAAATAGACTCCTTTTCCAATTAGAAATAATACTGTGGCTGCATCTGCTGTCATCTACCCAGTACACTTTAAAAGTATCTGAAATTAATAAAAATGAAAACTTGGAGTGAGAATGTGGAATAAAAACACAAAACATTGCAATTTGCTATTTTAATCAAGAAATTTTGGCGGGGGGGGGGAAGTATCATCCAAAACAACAACAAAAAAAACAACAGACCCCTAGCTATGGGGCACTTGGATTTTGGCACTCCTTCACTCTGCAATGAGGTAGACCCCTCAGTCCAGGTGCAGCTCGCTTCAGCCTCTATCACAGCGGTTGACGAATATTCACAGTGTAATATTGGGCACAGAGCCATGTAGGAGAATGTCAGTCTCTTCTCTTTTGTCAAGGCACTTGGGGAAAGCACTGCCTAAGCCGGCCCTCTGTTTACTAAATTGGCTTCGGAAATCTCTAAATCCATCCACCCCAAGGATTATCATCATCAGGTTTCCAGACAACATTCTCATTTCCCCTAGCGAGGACTCTCTCTCTCTCTCTCTCTCTCTCTCTCTCCCCTCCCCCTCTTAGGCCATTAGCTGCAGTATTGATCATGGCCCCTAATACACCAGACATCCTACAGCAAAGGCAGCTCTTGGCTAGAAAGGGGAGAGCAGTTTAATTGGAATGGCTACAAAGATAGTGATTTGCAGGAGAGAGAATGAGAGCATTCAGAACAGGGCTACTCCCTGTTGGTTTTCTCCTTCTCTTCCTTCCAGTCTTGCCAGCCAGTAGCATACAGTAGCTACAAGGGGGTGGTGCGTGCCGGTCTCGCAATGTGCCATGTTAAGTGGTCCCTCCCACTTGCTGTTGGAGCCATTCTGGGCATTGCCATCACTGCCCGGAATGGCTCCAATGGCAAGAGAGAAGGGCCGGTTGCACGGTGCATTGTGGCACCTGCAATACTTACCAAGCTCCCCCCTGCAGCTGTGCTACTGTGGCCAGCTGTCTGCATTGCCACCCTGCTGCTTATCCACCTGTCTCCCAAAGGGCTGCTCAGCTCCTCCCCCACGTGTAAAATAAAGCGTGAAGGGTGAATCAGGACGGTGCCTATTGCCCTTGGCTCCACCACTGCCAACTTCTGTGCATCTGCTGCAGTGCCAGAAAGGGATGTTTGCACAACACAACACAACACTGGTGTTCCCCATCATTGCTAAGGAGAGCCTGTGCACATGCAGCTCGGCTGGTGTAGGGCCCCCCTTCTGGCAGGCCACTGAATGCACAGGGTTTGGGGTCGGGGGCTTGAAGCAGGGATGAGCGGTGGGTGACTGGTCTGGGGAGGCGCCCAGCCCGGTGACCCGAACGTAATTACGGTGATGTCATCAAGTCGCTGCAATTACTTTGGGAATGCTTTGGAAGCCAAATGGTGCCCTGAGCATTCTTTTTTTGGGGGGGGGGGTAAGCCACAGAACGGGACAGCATTTGCAGGCACAGGTCAAGTTGCGCAGCAGTGGCCCGAATTGGGGCGGCCCTGGCTGGGGATGGGGCTTACGATTCGGCGCAATGGCCGCCGGGCCACCGCCCACTGCGCCCCCCCCATTACGCCCCCAGCACACCTCGGGAACGCCCTCGGCAACATCCTGCACCAACTGAGCACGGTTGGCACTCGACCGGTTCACGACCGGCGCCGCCAATGGGCGCAGCGGCATCCGTGTGCCGGCGCTGCTGCTTGTGCTGGTCCAGCGCCTGATTCGCCAGTGCAGACGTGCAGAAGAGCAAGACCAGCGCAAGAGCGCAGTGCCAACACAGTGCAAGTTTAGCACCGCACTCACAGCGTTGTAGCCAGTGGTGTCATTCAAATGATTTAGGAACAGGAACTCACTTTTGATTGGCACTTGTTGGGAACCTGGAACCAACCACGGAGCCCGTTAGGATCCGGAACGCCCGTTCTGGTCCGTTCCCCCTGAATGGCATCACTGGTTGTAGCCCCCTGCTCCAGACGGCCACCCACCTAACCACTGAAGGCGAAGTCATTTTGATCAGACCCAGAATTGACGGCTAAGGGGGGCTCACAATGGAGAAGGTGGTTTTTCACCCTGGGAGGGTTCCATTTTCCCCCCATGGGTGGGAACAGAGCTGGCCAGAGGTCCCAAATTCAAATTTCTGCCAAGCTACGAAGATCACTGGCTATTCACATGCCAGAATAGCCTACGTCACAGGGTTGTTGGAAGGATTGAGACATACAAAATTATGCACGGAAGGGATAAAGTCAATAAAGGGATGTTCTTTTCCCTCTCTCAAAACACCAGAACTAGGGGGCATCCGCTAAAACCAAGGGTTGGGAGAGTTAAAACAGATAAAAGGAAGTACTTTTTTACCCAGCGGGCAGTTAATCTGTGGAACTCTTTGCCACAGGAGGTGGTGATGGCATCTGGTCTGGATGCCTTTAAGAGGGGATTGGACGGATTTCTGGAGGAAAGGTCCATCGTGGGCTATAGGCAATGATGGATTGTGCAACCTCCTTACAAAGGTGGTGGGCTACTTCAGCAAGCATCTTGTTGTCTCATGCCTCCCTGAGGCACCTGGTGGGCCACTGTGAGATACAGGAAGCTGGACTAGATGGGCCTTTGGCCTGATCCAGCGGAGCTCTTCTTACGTTCTTATGTTCTTATGATTAACAAGTGGGAGTTATTTTTATTTCCTTGCACTTCTTGGAGGATAAAAATGCAAAGGAAAGATGTCCTGATCTGGTATGCCAGTGATGGACTCTGAAACCCCAGGGTAGCAATTCATCCACGTAGTATGGCTCACCGACAGATCTGCATCCTTCGTACGCTCATCTTCTGGAAGTTAAAAGAAAAGAAGCTCCATATTTTTAGACATTGCCTTAGAACCAATGCTTAAAGGTCAATCTTTGTTGTTACTTTGAGCCAATGAGCGCCACAGGAGAGGGGATAGAAAGGTGCTGTCTTGCTCATGCTCTCACAAAGCTGCGCTCAGAATGCTTTGAAAAGACAGCTGGGAGGTTCCTCAGGTCTCTCCATGGAATTTCAGTGATTCATTGAGCTCCTGTGGAAGTCAGTGAGTAGCATGGTCAAAGTTCTCTTTCTGGAGCCAAGCTTGTAACCTTCCATTGAAAAGCCAAGCAAATATTAGGTACGATCTGAATACCATCACACCTCTGAAAGGACAGTAAAAGCATGTGCCAGTGGACCACACACAGTTGTCCACACACAATGGCCAACCCCCCATTAAATTGCATTTCAATCTGTGGCTCATCTTTCCCAGAAATGGGTATGGGGGTTTCAGAAAAAATTGTGATAAGCATGGTTCCTTTGATCATGTTGGGTTAACTCAGGAAATAATCCAAGTTATAAGTTTTTTAAAAAAAATGAAAATTGCTCAGCCTTTTTCGCTTTCTTTTTTCTTTTCATCTCAGCTTATTTTCTGAGAGCGCAATCCTAACCTGGAGTGAGGCTGGCACAGTTAGGCCAGCACATATTGGCTGTTTGGACCACACTAGGAGTCAGGGAGGATGACACATGTCTGTGGCCTCTCTCACTCTGAGAGTGGTCCAGACGCACTTTGCGGTGGCTCTTCGGCTGACCAGACTTTGCTGGCCTAACTGTGCCTGCCTAACTCCAGGTTAGGATTGCGCCTTGAGTCAATTGACTCAGAGCTCGCATCCAGTTGGCCCTTGGGATACCAGTTGCCACCCTACCTATAATGTGTTTCACCCCAAGATGCAAAACTTTTCTTCTAAGTAGGATGCCCAGATATAGACTATTTAGAAAGCTCTACTGTACTTCGTTTCGCTCCAAGCGATGTTCAAACATGAGAAGCCATGATATTTATGCAGCTGAAATGATGGATTATTCATAATAAGGGGCAGGAAGGACAGAGTGTCACACTGCCATCTATCCTGGGAGACTGAGATGATTTGGGTGAGGAGGAGCAAATTGGGACATCTTAAATTAGTCACTGGTGCCCGAGAAAATAGAACAACACCCCAGACACATAGGAACAAATGGAAAGAAGGAAAAGGGGGGGGGGAATGTCTCCTGAAAGCAGTGGAAGAATATGCAGAAGTACATAGAAGCTCAACTTGGTAATGTTCACATAGTAGAATGCCTTTAAGAGGGGATTGGACAGATTTCTGGAGGAAAGGTCCATTGTGGGCTATAGGCAATGATGGATTGTGCAACCTCCTTACATTGGTGGTGGGCTATTTCAGAGTACCGGGTGCAAGGGAGTGGCAACAGGATGCAAGCATCTTGTTGTCTCATGCCTCCCTGGGGCACCTGGTGGGCTGCTATAAGATACAGGAAGCTGGACTAGATGGGCCTTTGGCCTGATCCAGCAGGGCTCTTCTTATGTTCTTATTAGAACATTTGTGTGGGGACTACTGTGGTCATTAATGTGGCACTGGAGTTGTGACCGCCTTGCTCTTATTGGGGCATAAGATCTCTTCTGCTTGCCCTTTGTTCAATATGGCAACATTCATATTGCAACTCACAGCGCAATCCTACTGTCCACACAGTGCCGGTGCAAAGAGGCTGTGCTGGCACTGCATGCTTAGTGCTGACGCGGGGGCATTGATCGGCAGCCCCGTGTTGGCACTAAGGCCACAGGACCAGTGCGGCTGGCAGCGCCAGCCCTGTAGCGCCCATGCAGAGCCTCCTTATCGTTGGCCAAAGCCGGCCGGCTCTTTAGCGGGTGCAGATCCGAGGAGCGCATAGGGGAGGCGCCACTGCTTCCTTGCCACGGGGATGCTCCAGCCTCCCCCAACCCAGCATCGGATATGGTGCTGGCCGGCTGGCCTTGCCGTTCCAGCACTGGGTTGGATCGCGCCCTCAGTTAATGCGATTTCTCTTTGGACTCCTTGCATAGTTGGCCCAGTAATTGTGTACTGCACTCAGCCTAATCCACCCTTACCTCCCTCTTTCGTCGTGCCACAGCAGTGAGTTGTTCCGTTGACCGCTGCACACAATCTCTACGGATGTAACAGATTCCCCTCCCCCCCCATGTGCACATAGTATGCATATTCTACAAAGCACACCCAGTAATAATGTGTGATCCAAATCAAGAGCTTAGCATGGGGGATGGCACTCCCACGCGCGCACACACACACAGCTGCAACTGAGAAAAGCAAAATGATGCACACCAGCACCTAATATGTAGTTTGGCTGTAATTCTGTCTAAAGTACAAACTACGTCACATATATTTGATGGTGTTAAAAATAGGTTTAAAAGAGAAACGGGTTGAGATCTCCTGGATCTCACTGGAAAAAATAAGCCCGGATTTATGATGTCTGTCTCTTTAGCAGGCAAATATCCTGTTAAATGGTTATGTTCCTTGGTGTGTGTGTGTGTGTGTGTGTGTGTGTGTGTGTGTGTGTGTGTGTGTACTTACCTGACATTTTAGCAGCCACCCTCAATGGTATTTGAACTCTCAGCATTACCCAAGCAAAAATGAGATTCCCCAAGCTGAACACAATAAGAACATAAGAAGAGCCCTGCTGGATCAGGCCAAAGGCCCATCTAGTCCAGCTTCCTGTAACTCACAGTGGCCCACCAGGTGCCTCAGGGAGCACAGGAGACAACAAGATGCCTGCATCCTGTGGCCACACCCTTGCATCTGGCATTCTGAAGTAGCCTACTACTAATGTAAGAAGGTTGCACAACTCATCATGGCCTGTAACCTGCGGTGGACCTTTCCTCCAGAAATCTGTCCAATCCCCTTTGAAAGGCCCCTAGGCCAGATGCCATCACCACCTCCTGTGGAAAGGAGTTCCACAGGTTAATTACCCACTGGGTAAAAAAGGATTTCCTTTTATCCATTCTCACTCTCCCAACACTCAATTTTAGTGGATGTCTACCAGCCCTGTGCATTTTGGACTACGAGGGCTGACTTTACAGCTTCCAAGCTTTGAACTCCCAGGTAGTAAAGACAGGATAATTACCAAAAAGCTGGGAGGTTACTATACCCAACTGATGGGCATATATTGCTATTACAAGCCGAGTGAAACTATTGGTCCATCGTTTGTGTAATGTCTACAATGAGTAGGGCTACCAGATTCAAAGTAAGACAGAGTGCCTATACCTTTAACCATGGAAGGGTTTCAGAAGCTGCACCTGCCCCAATTCCCTCATCTATACAATGGTTAAAGTTGCAGTCACTCTGTCCCAGTTTGGATCTGATCACCCTAACCATGAGTAGCAGTGCCATTCCAGGGCTCCAGGCAGGGTTTTCTTTTTTCCCAAGCTTTCCCTGGAGGTACCAGCAACCAGACCTGGGATATTCTCATGCAAAACACATGCACTACAACAGTGGTTCCCAAACTGTGGGTCAGAACCCACCAGTCAGTCGGGAGCCAATTTCAGGTGGGTCACAACGCCCCTGGAGCAGCCATGTTGAAAATACGGGAAGATGAGACCTTGGACAGGGGGTGGACTGTGTGGCTGTTTTGCTTGTGTCAGGGTTGTAAATAGGCTCTTTTTCTTTCTGATTTACTTTGCTGAGATGGAAAATGGCTGAGAAGTAACCCAATTTATCGCTGCCTTCTCAGGAAAGCAGCAGGCTCTGACATCACAGTGACGGCACTTCCGGCCATGACATCACTTCTGGTGGGTCCCGGACAGATGATCATTCTAAAAAGTGGGTCCCGGTGCTAAAAGGTTTGAGAACCACTGCTCTTCAACCAAGCCCACTGTACTTAGCTTGGTGAGTCATCTGTTGCGGAGATCTGCCTTCGAACCAGTGAAAAGCGCTTGCTTGGAATAAAGTTGAGGACACTTACTCCTCTGAAGGCCAGAGGGGACCGAAAAAGCATCCCTCCTTTGGTGTCAAGACAGAGTAGTGCGAGCACAATTAAGGAAAGTTGGGGAATATCCACCCACACACTGTCTGTGTGCTGCAGATGGCTGAGTGACGCCGATGGAGCAACGTGCTGAGGAACACTCAGGATGGAGGTGCAGCTCACAAGGCCTGACTCAGCTCCCTGCAGAGAGCAGCTCTGCCGGCTCTTCATCTCAAACTTCAGAAGCGCCTATATTTATGGCAAGGAAGTTTCTTCTTGGTTCTCATGTCATCTTAGTAGTGATCCGATGGAGAAAAGTCCAATGGCTGCTTCACAAACCAAAGAAGAAGGGAGGTACCCAGTAGTGTCAGCCTACCGGTACGCTGGGCGCGTCTTCTGGGTGAGCGGCAGCGCGATTGCTGCGTTCTGTTGCGTAACGGCAAAAGCCCGCCCGCTGCCGCTCACCCGGAAGACACGCCCAGCGTACCGGTAGGCTGACACTACTGGAGGTACCCCAAGCTACCAACATCTCCCCCACTTCTTGGAGGACTGTGCTGATTGTGACCTGCAAAACTCTACACGGTTTGGGACCAGGATATCTTAAGGACAGCCTGCTCCCAAACGGGCTTGACGCTGCACTCAGGTCAGTGCTGGAAGCCCTGCAGTTGACAGAGACTTGGCAGGTGGGCACCTGAAATAGGGCTTGCTCAAGTCAAGTCAAAGGGACATGGTGGCGCTGTGGGTTTAACCGCTGTTGCTGAGCTTTCTGACCGGAAGGTTGGGAGTTCAAGACCACGCAACAGAGTGAGCTCCCATTGCTTAGCCCAGCTCCTGCCAACCTAGCAGTTCGAAAGCACCTAAAAATGCGAGTAGATAAATAGGTAACACTTTGGTGGGAAGTTAACGGCGTTCTGTGTGCCTTGGCATATAGTCATGCCGGCCACATGATCACGGGAACTTGTCCTAGGACAAACGCCGGCTCTTCGGCTTAGAAATGGAGATGAGCACCGCCCCCTACAGTCGGTCACGATTAGACCATTCAGTCATTAGGAAACCTTTACTTTTTATAAGTCAAGTCAACTCAAGGGGCCTAATCTTTGGACTGTCCACCCTTGGGAGGCCTTGTTAGCTGACTCTGCTGTTGGCACAGGAAGCACCTTTTGGGAGGGGGCAAAGTCCTTTCAACATTGCAAAGATCTTTCAAAAGTCCTTTCAACATCAAAGACCCCATGCTTTTGGGTGTAATTTTGGCAGATTTTTTGGTTCCCAATAATTTGATGTGTGGGCAATGTGTGATTCCCAATGTGTGATTCCCAGTGTGTGATTGGGAAAGGGAAGAGGGTCAGGGCAGGAGACTATTGGAAGCTTCTCCACCTTGTCCAAGCCTACAAGAGTCAGATCCATGCCCTTTGAAAGGATAAGGGGGCAGGGGGGGCTGTCAAAAGCACCCCTGTGGAAGAGCAGGGAGTGGCGGCCGTTCATTCTACCCCACACAACTTTCTTCCTCTTTGGGAAGGAAAGAGAGGAGAGTGGAAATGACTGAGGAGCTCATGCTGGACGGTGGGCAGGAGAGGAGAGGTGGTGGGCACTGCCAGCAGGCAAATAAGAGTGGTGCCACTAGAGTGGTTGGCAACTGTGTCACCTGCCCCTCCCCATGCCTGAAAGTGCATGTGGCCAGAGGCGGGCCAGGCTGGGAGCGCGCCCCATGGCAAGGTGATGAAACCGCACCCCCGGCCCATCGCCCCTCCCCGTGCGTCTCCCCACCACGCCTCCCTGCGCCCGGAAGAGCTCCATTTCGGAGTGTTCCAGGCACGAGGGCGTGCGTGCGGACTCTGCACAATGTCGCCCCCCGCCGCCCACTGCCCATGTGGATTGCCACCCCTGCACCCCCCTGGATCCGCGATTGCATGTGGCCTCTTTCCTCTAGCTTTGAAAATATAGGGTAGAAGTATATTTATAAACAGCTTTTTGAAACCCTTTGGAAATAAATACAAGAAGCAAGATGAATGGAAATGACATGCAACTTCTCATTTGTGAATGAATATGGTTGGAGTGGCGCGCGCGCGCGCGTGTGTGTGTGTGTGTGTGTGTGTGTGTGTGTAGACTAGGAGTCTGCCTGGTCCATGGTTGTTCAAAGATTGCTTGTTCTGAAACCATGACTCATGAGTACCGCATCTCCCCTGGAAGAAGCACAGATCAAAGAACTGCGGCTCACTTCCCCACTGGGCCCCCCCCCACCAATCTGCCAAGCTTTGCACTAAATCCTACAGGGGAACGCAAAAATCTCTGGATTTGCGACACAGCAGAACTTGATATGCCTTAATAAGCATCAGGAATGGCTTTCTCGCTACAGGGAGGGATTATTCTTTTCCTGACTAATTAACGCAAAAATCTGATAGAGTTATTCAGAAACAAAAA
This sequence comes from Lerista edwardsae, assembly GCA_029204185.1. Lineage (NCBI taxonomy): Eukaryota > Metazoa > Chordata > Lepidosauria > Squamata > Scincidae > Lerista > Lerista edwardsae. Next base: position 7,892,398 of record JAJKFI010000036.1, on the reverse strand, counting down.
ACCCCACATGCTTCAAAATATATCAATTGACACCCCTGTTCCCACCCCGATAAGCATCTCCCATTGCCCTCGTGTTGCGGTTCATGGTGTCACGTGGGAGATCAAAGTGCAACATCTGAATTTGGCGCAGAAGCTTCTGCCTCTTTCAGATAAACAAAATGCAATTTGCAGATAACATCACGGTGTCGATCAAAACAGCCACTTTCCCAATTAGATTTAAAAGAATTCTTAATTGTTATAGATCTAATCTGGTCATGCACAGACAGGGTTGTTGAGTTTTTTCTTCTTCACCTGCTTCCATTTCACAGTCTTGGGCCTGCTTAGGGCATTTATTTCCCCGGAGAGTTTAAGTAACACACAGGTTTAAACAAGCAGCAGCTGCAGCCTCGGTGACAGGCAGATGCCAATGCAAACGACAACCAGTGTTCTGGGTAGGCTAGAGAACATCCTGGGCAACAAACATTTTTTAGAGCATTGAGCTGCTTGCACATCTGGAGCCCTTTACAGCTTGGGTCTGGGGTATTTGAGGGACCGCCTCCTTCCATATAACCCTACCCATACTCTTAGATCATCTGGAGGGGCCCTTCTGACTGTGCCGCCACCAGGAGAAGTGAGAGGGGCGGCGGCCAGGAAGAGGGCCTTCTCGGTGGTGGCCCCCCAACTTTGGAATACCCTCCCCTTAGAATTGAGAACTGCTCCCTCTTTGTTAGCATTTCGGTGGGGGCTAAAGACCTTTTTATTTCAAAAAGCTTTTAATTGTTGACAGGCTGGCTGGCTGGCTGGTTTGTTTGTTATAATTTATACCTAATGATCCACAGGGCTTGTTGTTTTTAAATTCTATTGTTCTGTTTTAATTTTGTTTTATTGTATTGTTTTAATATTGTTTTTTAATTGTTTTTTTAATGTTAAATTTTATATTTGTATGCTGTAATGTCGCCTTGGGTGCCTTCGGGCAAAAAGGCGGGATAGAAATCCAATAAATAATAAATAAATAAATAATAACTGCCAAGAAAACACGTATCAGTATAAAGACTTGAGTGTGTGTTCAGGGGTTGACTTGCGCCAGGACGTGGCTAAGCTTGGGAGTGCAATCCTAACCTGGAATTGGGCCGGCACAGTTAGGCCAGCAAAATTAGGCCGGCGCAAGGTCCACCATAAAGCCCGAGTCAGGGAGGATGGTGCACGTCTGCATGCTGGTGCACGTCTGCATGCTGGTGCACGTCTGCATGCTGGAGGATGGTGCACGTTTCTATGACTCCGAGAGTGGTCCAAACATACTTTACAGTGTCCCTTGTGCTGGCCAAACTTTGCTGGCCTAACTGTGCCGGCCTAACTCCAGGTTAGGATTGTGCTCTGGGTGTCTGCGCTAGATTCAACCCTGGCATGTGCAAAGCCACAGCAGAGGCCTGATCTGTTGGATGAGAATGAGAACGGGATGAGGTAGTAGAATAGTTTGTATTGCTACAGCCTGCATGTAGGTGATCACATTCTTTCAGCGCTACGTAAGCAAACCCTCAAGTAAAAGTCTAGCACACCATGGGATAGACGGGTCTTGAACCTTTCTTCCTGTGTGTGAGAATGTTGGGATCTTTCACATGGGGGACATCAACAAATGGCACCTGAATTGTACCATTCAAAAATTGCACTCCCTGCCTGATTCTAAAGTGATACATTCTACTATCACTGGGAGTGCTTATAAAAATGCATTCAAATGCACACATGGAGGAAATTTATCTCACGTGTTGAGACAATGGCATAGCTAATGAAAGTGTAGCCCAGTGCAGAGGGCAAAATGATGCCCTCAAAGTGCCATCACGACAGAAAATGACATCATAGTTGTACTTTCATTTTCTTGATTTTTTGCCCATAATGCTTGATAGACTACAAATATTCCTAAGTGGTTTGTTTCATTGCATTCAGCATTAAATTACCTTTCCAATGATATATAACATGATGGTATTATTTGTGCTTACCAAGGTTTTCACAATTTTGGCCACTAGTGTCAAGCTCATCTTGTTGCCCCTCTAAAGTGTGTTGCCTGGTGCAATTGCACCCCCTGCACTTCTTTAGCTATGCTCCTGTGCTGAGATTCTGCTTCGTGGACAGCAATCAAGTGAACAGAGACATAAATATCCTTTTCCACCTTTGTGTGCTATTCTACTACCTAAAAGAAAAAGCTATAGTAAAGAGATTTCTACAATATTAAGCTTTCTGCTTTGTCACTGTGAGAGGGTATAGATAACTGTGACATATTGTGTGAAACAGGATCTGTGGCCTTTTAAAATCAGATAAATTAGTATGGGGAGAAGGGAAAAAAGCCCTCTTCTCATTTTCAGCAGGTGATTGAAGAAACCCAATAGCAAAATGAGCCCTGCTAAAATGGCAACAATGGAGCAAAAACTAGGAAACAGAAAGCCTTTAGCGTGAGGGAATGTAGGGATTTATGATGTCGGGCAGTGGTGACAGTGTGCGGAAATGAACTTTGACGAAGGTGCTAATTGGAAATGGATAACTCATCTTCTCCTGCCCATTCCTAGGAGCTCTTTGTGAAACAGCTTTCCTGCCGTGCTACCTGCCCATAAAGCATCTCTGCTATTGCCCTCTTTGGATAGGATCTGTTCTCATCCGTTTAATAGGCAAAGCAGACAAAGCTCAGTCACCTTGTTGTATGCTTGTTGGTCTCATGCTGCAGCTCACATAGCTGAGAAATTAGAGGCTATGCACACATAGCTAAGCTTAGTTCATCCAGTTTGGGTGAACTGTAAGGGAGGGTGCAGACAGTAGCTAATTTAGGCTGTTGTTTTTCATCAAGCAAATTGCCTTTCATCAAGTGATTGCCTTGTATCAGGGGCATAGCTAAAGAAGTGCAGGGGGTGTGCAATTGCACCGGGCAGCAAGCTTTAGGGGGGCAACAGGCTGAGCTTAACACTAGTGGCCAAAATTATGAAAACCTTGGTATGGATGAATAATACCATCATGTTATATTCCATTTGATGCAGAGTTTAATGCAGAATGCAATGAAACAGACTGGAGTGTAATATCTCAATTCTTTCAAAAGTTATGACCAAAAAAAAAAAAGAGAAAGAAAGAAAATATAACTGTGACATCACTTCCTGTTGTGATGCCACTCCTGGGGCACCATTTTGCCCTCTGCACCAGGCTACACTTTCATTAGCTACACCAGTGCCTTCTATATCTCAACCACGCTCAGTAGCGTAGCCAGAGAGGTAGAGCAGCACGGTAAATACTGCAGGTGCCTCAATGTGCCATGTAACACATTGGCCCCTCCTTCTTGCCATCAAAGCCGTTCCAGGCAGCAATGGCAACATACAGGTGCTCGCCAAACACTGTACGTTGCTGTTGTTGCCCAGGATTGCTCCAATGGTGAGTAGGAGGGGCCACTTCTATGGAGCATTGCTGTGCCTGCATTCCTTACTGCACCGCCCCCTCTGCCTACACTATTGCATACTGCAGAGCAGCAAGACTGGGCCAGCTCTCTTGGTTCTGCAGCAACCAGCTTCCATAGGAGAACCCCAGTAATTGGGTTCATTCCATGTGGGAGGAAGGGTGTGGCAATGCTCCTTCCCCCCCATTCCATTCATTTCCGTAACCTTTATTGGCACACATAAATAAAACAATGCAACACAACAAGATACCAATTGCAGTAGCGTAATAAGAGGCTTAAATAATAAAAAAAAGAGAAGGAAATAGAAAGAGAAAGTTAGGAAAATCATAACAGGGGAATTAATTTGAGGATCGCAGATAAAAACCCCGCAACTGATACTATAAGGGGGACACAACCATCACTTAGGAAGATAGGAAGAGGGTCTACAAAGGAATTAGAAAGGGAAGAGAACCAGGGTTCAAGATAAATATTACGGAGATGTTGATGAGCTGGGCATTGAAGGAGAACATGAGTCAATGTATCTGGGGCCAAATGGCAAAAGAGACAAAGCCTTTTGTCACGAGGGGTATTAGAAAAACGGCCTGCATGGACTTCAGAGGGAAAGATATTGGAACGAGCAAGCATAAAGGCTCTTCTCATATGAGGGTTGGTTAATGAACTAAAATAGTTAAAGGGGCGACCAAGGGAAGGGGAAAGACCAAAGACCCCCATTCCAGATGGCAGCAACGACCCTCTCAGGGATCGTCTGTGTCATAGCGTTTGGGGCTCTTCAGTCTAGAAAAAAGGCGCCTGAGGGGGGACATGATTGAGACATACAAAATTATGCATGGAATGGATAGAGTGGATAAAGGGATGTTCTTTTCCCTCTCTCAAAACACCAGAACCAGGGGGCATCCGCTAAAACTGAGGGTTGGGAGAGTTAAAACAGATCAAAGGAAGTACTTTTTTACCCAGCGGGTAGTTAATCTGTGGAACTCTTTGCCACGGGAGGTGGTGATGGCATCTGGTCTTGATGCCTTTAAGAGGGGATTGGACGGATTTCTGGAAGAAAAGTCCATTGTGGGCTATAGGCAATGATGGGTTGTGCAACCTCCTTACATTAGTAGTAGGCTACTTCAGAATACTGGGTGCAAGGGAGTGGCAACAGGATGCAAGCATCTTGTTGTCTCATGCCTCCCTGGGGCACCTGGTGGGGCCGCTGTGAGATACAGGAAGCTGGACTAGATGGGCCTTTGGCCTGATCCAGCAGGGCTCTTCTTATGTTCTTATGTTCTTATAGCGTCATGTCTCTCATAGTCATCCCAGAAGGAACCCAGAAGAGACTAGAAAGTGCTGGGTAACTTCACATGATGGGCCATGGTGGCCTCACCAGACCACTTCCATGCTTTCATGCACCTGGCATTGACTTGAAAGTGTTTGGCAGGCAGAAATAAGGCTGGAATAAAGGAAAAAAGACCATCCAGTGTATTTTAGGAAACCTAGAAATTCTAAGTTGAAAATGATGAGGAGGATTCATAGCCTGGAGAGAAAAAGACAGGCTGTAATTGGATTTGCCAGCTAGTTTTCTGAAAGAGCTGGATAATTCAAAGAAGCTCTAACACCTTTGAGTGGTTGCCCCAGCAGAGACAGTGAGCTCAGGGGACCTGCCCATCCTCAGCAACCATCTCCCCGGTGAAACTTGCAATATTAGTCAAAGCCTGATGGGTTCCCAGGTAGATGCCTGATGTTTGCTTGAAACACTGATGTCCTCGGTGGGAATTTTCGTCTAAAGCAGACGTGAAACTCTGCAACGGCGTCTCTTAAAATGCCAGTCAATCAAGAGTTGTCAGAGAAGTGCTTGTTTTCAAGCGGTGGTGGGTGAAACAAGGGAGGAAGAAGAAGGCATAACATTCCGAGCCATTGTTTTCATCATATCCACAATTAATGCTGCGGCAAACCTACAAGCGTCTCGATTTTGATGCTGTGAACAGGGATGTAGTCAAGGTGGAGCGGGTGGGGGAGATCCAGGTTTCCCCAGCAGCAAGGTGATGATGTTATCAGCCGAAGCACTCAGGTACTGCCTTAGAAACTTTTTTCAGATGACCTTTCAGAGAAGCGTCAGGCGCAGTGGAAGGTATATTTGCCTAGGGGCATCTGTTAATGTCCAGCCATCCTCTTTCCCAAGGGCTGTCTGAGAGACATTGGGTCACCATTGGGTCACCATTGAAGCTCATGTTATATTAAGGCTGAATTTTGTGCACGTTCACCTGGGACTTACTTCTGAATAACCATGTATAGATTAGCACTCCAATATAGCTTTCATATTTATATGGGATATTTCTTAGAGCGCAATCCTAACCTGGAGTTAGGCCAGCACAAGTTAGGCCAGCAAAGTTTGGCCGGCACAAGGGACGCCGTAAAGTGTGTTTGGAGTCAGGGAGGATAATGCACGTCTGGTGTGCAGGCCTCTCTGACTCAGGGCGCAATCTTAACCTGAGTTAGGCCAACATAAGCTAAACCAGCAACGTTTGACCAGCACAAGGGTCACCTAATAGTATGTTTGGACCACTCTCTGAGTCAGAGAGGCCAGTACTCAGATGTGAGCCATCTTCCCTGACTCCAAGAGTGGTCCAAACATACCTTACGGTCTACAAATGATCAGGGGGAATGCTGGGCGGGACTTAGGCGGGACTTCCGCTTGAGTGGCAGCCCATCTGTAGCGTTCTGCGGCTGCCCTGGCCTCGGGGGGGGGGGGGCTCCTGCTCGCCGCGGGGGACAGGGGAGGGTCGCGCCGGGTGCCTGGGCGAGCAGCGGTGGGGCGCGCTAACCGGGGGCAGCCCCCCCCGATGCCAGGACAGCTGCGGAACGCTACGGACGGGCAGCCAATCACGCGGAAGCCCCGCATAAGTCCCGCCCAGCATTCCCCCTGATCATTTGTAGATCCCGTCGCTGCTTACGGTGTTCCTTGTGCTGGCCAAACTTTGCTGGCTTAGTTTATGCCGGCCTAACTCCAGGTTAGGATTGCGGGCTTAATCCCATTTTTTTTTCAGTTTTTATACAGGTGCTTTAAAATAATGGTGACCCAATGACATTAAGGTGAAATGAGCTAGGTATTTAAAATAAATATAATAAGTATAATTATTTTATACAATTTTATATAATATAAAAGTAGCAATAAGTTGTGGGAGAAGAAAGCACTCTACAGTAAGGGTGCAACCCTAACCAACTTTCCAGCTCTGGGGTAAGGGCAATTCGGCTATGGGATAAGAGAACAAGCCTCCTTACCTTGAGGAGGCCTCCGTGACCGCCCCCAATTGCAGGCTGCAGCACATGCCCCATTGGCACAGCCATATCAGTGCTGGAAAGTTGGTTAGGACTGCGCCCTAATGAAGATATTTAACATTGAGGGGGGGAGTGTCACAATGCGTGCCTGCACTTCCAAATTTGCTGTTGCAAACTGGCTGTGAAGAAGACGTGTTTGCAAGTGCACAACCAATGCCGCCTGAAATCTCAAAAGCTCCAAAATTCAGATAAACGAAACAAATCCAAAGCAAATGCTCCTCATTAAATGCCCATGCAAATTGGTGCAAACCTTATTGGTGCAAAACAGGCAGAAAAAAGGGCAGCTTTGCATTCATCGTTGTACATTGCCAATTGAGGAGCAAATATGGCAATCAGTGGTGCAGCTAATGAAAGTGTAGCCTGGTGCAGTAAGCAAAATGATGCCCCGGAAATGCCGTCACAACAGAAAATGACATCACAGTTGTATTTTCATTTTCTTGGTTTTTTTTTTGGCCATAACCTTTGATAGAATGAAGATATTACACTCCAGTGTTTCATTGCATTCTGCATGAAATTTCACATCACATGATATCTAACATGACAGCATTATTCCTAAAAACCGCAATTTTAACAAACCGTGATTTTTACGTGATGATTGTATTGTCATTTTTTGGCCATAATGTTCGATAGAGTATAGGTATTACACTCTGGTTTGTTTCATTGCACTCTGCATTAAATTCTACATTGAATGGTGTATAACATGATTGTATTATTCATACATTTTCATTTCATTTCATAAACCTTTATTGGCATTTAAAAGTAACAGGATACACAGGATAAAAATTAAACATTTTAGGCATGTCAGAAGGGCTTGCCTTGACTAACACATCCCAGGTAATGATTCATAGGTGACTGCTTTTTTTATTTTTTTAAAACAGCCACCAAGAAATCTGCTATGAAGTCGGTAACTACTTCAGAGCTATCCTCAAGGAGAAAGCCCACACATTCTTCAGGGGGACTGATAAAATTAGATAAAATTGGGTCTAAAAGGCGTTCACGAAGTTTACTGTGAGCAGAACAGTAGCATAAAATATGGGCAACTGTGTCAGGTTCCAGATGGCAGAATTTACAGATCCTACTTTCAGATGGAATATTTTGAAATCTCCCGGAAAGAACTGATGAAGGAAAGATATTAAATCTTGCAAGCATAAAAGCTCACCTCTTGCTAGGATTCACTAGCTTTCGAAAATAATTGAGATCATGACCAAAGGAAGGAGATAGGCCAAAATAACGCAGGGAGCAGGTAGGATTAAGATTAAGGGTGAGTAGCTGGGTTTCTACCTCCCATAGTCTTGACCTTAAAATTAAATATGCTCAATTAAAATCTGTGTCTGCAAGAGATTCCAAAGAAAGGCCCATATTTTGGAGTTTTACTTCAAAAAGTCTATGCCAAGGGGAGATATAAGGGTCTTTTAGAAGATCAGTAAGTAAGGAATCAGGATGAATATTAAAGTGTAGGCGTAGCCAGAATTTAAAGGCCAAGGACCATGCTATGGTCAAGGGAAGATGGATACCCAACTCGAGGATCATGGTCGACAGCCTAATCATATTGGGTACACCAGACCACTTTATCTGCCTTCTGAGAAACCTGTATACAGGTCAGGAAGCAACAGTTAGAACTGGACATGGAACAACTGATTGGTTTAAAATTGGGAAAAGAGTATGACAAGGCTGTATACTGTCACCCTGCTTATTTAACTTATATGCAGAGTACATCATGAAGAAGGCAGGGCTGGATGATTCACAAGCTGGAATCAAGATTGCTGGGAGAAATATCAACAACCTCAGATATGCAGACGATACCACTCTAATGGCAGAAAGTGAGGAAGACCTCAAGAACCTTCTGATGAGGGTGAAAGAGGAAAGTGCCAAAATTGGCTTGAAGCTCAACATTAAAAAAACTAAGATCATGGCCACCACTCCCATCGCTTCCTGGCAAATAGAAGGGGAAGAAATGGAAGCAGTGACAGACTTTATCTTCCTGGGCTCCAAGATCACCGCAGATGGCGACTGCAGCCATGAAATTAAAAGACGTTTACTTCTTGGGAGGAAAGCTATGGCAAACCTAGACGACTTAATCAAAAGCCGAGACATCACCCTGCCAACCAAGGTTCGCCTAGTCAAAGCTATGGATTTCCCAGTAGCAATGTATGGCTGTGAGAGCTGGACCATAAGAAAGGCAGAGCGCTGAAGAATAGATGCTTTTGAATTATGGTGTTGGAGAAGACTCTTGAGAGTCCCCTGGACTGCAAGGAGATCCAATCGGTCAATCCTACAGGAAGTCAAGCCTGATTGCTCCCTGGAAGGACAAATCCTGAAGCTGAAGCTCAAGTACTTTGGCCACCTCATGAGAAGAGAGGACTCTTTAGAAAAGACCTTCATGCTGGGAAAGATGGAAGGCAAAAGGAGAAGGGGGCGGCAGAGGATGAGATGGTTAGAGAGTGTCACCGAAGCAATGAACATGAAATTGGGCAAACTCCAGAAGCTAGTGGAGGACAGGGAGGCCTGGCGTGCTGTGGTCCATGGGGTCGCGAAGAGTTGGACATGACTTAGCGACTGAACAACAACAACAACAACAACAACACACCTAGAATGCGTCTTAAAAAAGAGGCCACCACCTGATCCAACTCCTGGTTGACAGCTTCAATCCAAATCGGGGCCCCATATAGTAATTGGCTCATGATCTTAGCCTGGAAGATCTGCAGCGCTGCAGGGACATATTGATTGCCGCTATTATAATGGAAGTACTGCATTAACATGGAGTACTGCAGATGATATTGCCAGTTTCCTATGTAGGGACCAGTTAAGTCGATGGTGGAAAGTAATCCCCAAATATCTAAATTACCTTACTTGTTCGTAGGAATTATTGCCAATATTCCACAGTACAGATTTCCAAGACTTAGAGAAGACCAATATTTTAGTCTTCTCTGTGTTGATTAACAAGTCATTGGAAGCACAGTAGGATTGAAACGCTGTTAATAGTTTCCACAACCCAGTTCTAGAAATGGAGAGCCGGAACTGAGTCATCTGCATAAAGCAGAATAGGTATAGCAGAATAGAATGGAACACAATTCAGAGTAGGAGCAAATTTTTCGCCTTGAGACAAATAGGGAAGCAAATCTGCTAGAAAAAGATTGAATAGTAGTGGGGCTATTATTCATACATACCCAAGTTTTCACCAATTTGGCCACTAGTGTCTAGCTCAGTTTATTGCCCCCTAAAGCTTGTTGCCCAGTGCAATTTCACCCCCTGAACTTCTTTAGCTATGCCCCTGATGAAAATGGGGTCTACTCAGTGATGTCATGCAGGGGGTACGCGGGGGTACGCGAGTACCGGTTTCTAGGATTACAGCTGGCCCCGCCCATTCGCCCGCCCACTTGTCGACTCCGCCCTCTGCAACGTTTGAATTTCCTGCATGTTTGAGTTGCCTGCATGTTCTCAGAGGCAGGCAGGCAGGCAAGCAGGCAGCAAGCGGAGCCTTTCCTTTCCTTGCCACTGAAAAATGAGTTGCTCTGGGGTTTTAACATGATGCCAGGCCTCCTTAACATGTTCTGGGGGTGCTGTGGAATACTGTTGGGTCAGTTTAAAATCATCTGAGGCCTGAAAAAGGGCTTTTTTCATGTTACTTCCTGCCACGACATCACTTCTGGCTTATGACGTCACTTCCGGTGGGCGGGTCCCAACACGTGCCAATCAAAAGTGAGTACCTGTTATTAAATCATTTAGATGACACCACTGGGTCTACTGCTGCTTAACTCCTCAAAGAATAAAGCCTAACCCTTTTTTCCCATATGGAGAAAAAGTAAATTAGTTGACAGGGAGTACACACACACAAAAATCAATTAATTGCTCTACTTCTATGCAACAATCCCCCAGTAAAGGCACTGCGTCTTTATCAAGCATGCTTGGAAATAAAAAGAGCAAGGTTAGTGCAGGAGGGAGAAGACCTGGGTCAATCCATACTGATGAAAACACTTCCTTATTGTGCATTGCAATGAAGCTCTTTCTTGGCCTTAGGAGGACAGGCTCAACCATGGCCTGGGACAAGAAGATGAGTCCCAAGTCCAGTCTCAGGGCATAAACCTAACCTGGAGTTAGGCCTGCACAGTTAGGCCAGCAAAGTTTGGCTGGCACAAGGGACACCGTAAAGCACGTTTGGACCACTCTCAGAGTCAGGGAGGATGGTGCACATCTGTGTGCCGGCCTCTCTGACTCTGAGAGTGGTCCAAACAGACTTTACAGTGCCCCTGGGGAAGGCCAAACTTTGCTGGCCTAACTGTGCCGGCCTAACTCCAGGTTAGGATTGTGCTGGCAGACCCTGGCTGGAGAGCTGAATTTGTTTTGAGATCTGAGGTGTGTTCATTGGCTCTACCAATCAATTGGCTAATAGCCATTGGTGGGCCTGCCCTCCTTGAATGTTTCTAATCGTTCTTAAAAAAAATCATTTAAGCTGGTGACCATCTGTATGGCCTCAAGCTTTGAGGCTTCCCCAGCCTTCCCCTGGCCTGCGTCTCTTTAAGAAGTACATGTCGTTTGTTTCCTGCCTGCTCCTGCAGATGAGGAACTGCTTTTTCTGTTGGAGATGTCCCAGAGCTCCGATCCTCCCCTCCCCCAATACTCCCTGCTGTCATTACATGGAACCTGGCCCTAAGACATGAAATAGACACTCCTTGAGATCCAGTCACTTTTATCAGACTTCTTGGCAAGGAAATAAACACACCGAAACACATCCTCCCCTTTTCTTCTTGTGTCGGGATCTCTGAAGGTTCTTGATTGTGATCTGCCCCACTTGCTATGGGGCAGGGAGGAGAGCTGGGTAAGTGCTATGGCAAAAGTGAAAGGTTAATGTCATCTCACCCTTGCCATGGTTCCACTCCGGATGGCCACCTTGCATGGCTAATATTTACACTAAAAAAAAATACAACAGCACAGAAGAACTAAGCACACACTTCTCATAATACATATCATAATTTATCATTTGACCCTCATTTCTGAATAAATTTGCACTGACCATCAGCCCAAACCTAACTAACTTCCTTCCTGCTGAAGGGCTGGGAGCACGCCCTCCTTTTCCCGGAGAGTTTCGGAGGGGGCCCAAACACTTGACGCAGAGAGGCCTGGCCATGGGT
>JAJKFI010000036.1:7861041-7880002 GCA_029204185.1 Lerista edwardsae | reverse complement strand
ATTATTATTATTATTATTATTATTATTATTATTATTATTATTATTATTATTATTATCATCATCATCATCATCATCATCATCATCATCATCAGTAGTAGTAGTAGTAGTAGTAGTAGTAGTAGTAGTAGTAGACCACATTACAGAGGCAGTACAGTGCAAAACTCAGAGCAAGGGAGACCTGGATTCAAATCTTCCCATAGCCGTGAAGCTCATTAGGTGACCTTAGGCTAACAACCCTCTCAGCATACTCTACCTTACAGGATGCCACTTACTCTACATTGACATTTACTAGAAGGAAGCCAGGGGCCAGATCAGTGATGTCATGCAGGGGGAACGCGGGGGAACTCAGTTCCACTAGTTAAAATTAGGGCTGATTCCGCCCACTTCACTCTCCCTCCTCCCCCCTCCCAATTCCTCTGCAAAGAGCTTTTCTTCTTGGTTGGCCGGCACTCAGAGGGTTAAAGGGAGCGACTTTAGGGGGTTCCTAGGGGGGCGAAGGCAGTGATGTCATTCAGGGAGAACGGACCAGAATGGGCGTTCTGGATCCTAACAGGCTGGTTCCGGGTTCCCGACAAGTGCCAATCAAAAGTGAGTTCCTGTTCCTAAATCATTTGAATGACACCACTGGGCCAGATGCAACCCTCAGAGAGCCTCTATCTGGCCTGTGGCAAAACTCTGGTCCCCTATGAGCCTCTGGCCCTTCTGACCTAGCTGCCATGGGCTGGATCCTCCAAGCTGGGCTCTGGTTGTGTGTGGAGGGTATTCTGAGGGCCAGGCCGGCTGCACACACCCTCCTGGTCCTCAGAATGCCTCTGGAAGGCCGAAAATGATCATGACTCAGAAGTGACACTTTAGATCCTCTGAAGGCCCTACTGAGATTTCTAAGGGTTGGAGAGGCCTCCCAGGTCCTCAGAACATGCTCTGCGTGTTTCCTGCGATCTGCTGGTTCTGAGATATTTACCCCAGCACATTTAAGTAAGCTGCTTGTGGGGGAATGGGAGTCCATTAAAAGGTGCACTATATTTCTGTGGCGTGTGTGTGAGAGCTGGGGTGAGGGAATCCTGAAACTTTGAGCCCATTCATTCATTCATTCATTCATTCATTCATTCATTCATCTAAGTTCCGTCTCTAATGCAGAGGTGGATCTACAGGGAGGGCAAAGCTCTAAGTTTTGCAAGGAGCCTTACCCTGTCATGTAAATCCCTCCTCTCCCTTGCTGCTGTAGCCAGTAAGCAATGCCAAGATGTTGCTTTTCCCTGTGAGGATTGGCTAGAACAGTGCAGGAGAGGAGTGATTTCCACTGCAAGGTAAGGCTTCTTGCAAAACTTAGAGATTTGCCCTCCCTTAGATCTGCCTCTGCTCTAATGCATTTATTTAAATTTTAAATTTAAATTTATTTATTTATTTTCTTGGCCCTTGACACCATGCCAGATATTTGATGCTGCCCTCTGGCTAAAAAGTTTGGAGACCCCTGCTCTAGATAATATTTAATTTGTTGCCCTTCCACCTAGAAATCATTTTTGTGCTGCTTCCAGAGGCGGATCTACAGGGAGGGCAAAGCTCTAAGTGTTGCAAGAAGCCTTACCCTGTCATGTAAATCCCTCCTCTCCCTTGCTGCTGTAGCCAGTAAGCAATGCCAAGATGTTGCTGTTCCCTGTGAGGATTGGCTAAAACGGTGCAGGAGAGGAGTGATTTCCACTGCAAGGTAAGGCTTCTTGCAACACTTAGAGCTTTGCCCTTCCTTAGATCTGCCTCTGGCTGCTTCACAACATTTACTGGCTCAGCCAAAGTGTTCCTGAATTCACCTTTTATATTAAGAGAAAAGGGGAAAACACAGATTGTGGTTTAGTGCTGGACTACCTGACAGCACACTCTTTTCACCTTGGCTTGCGTATGTCATTCTGTGAGTTCAGCACAGCTTCCCTGGACTGTAAAGTAATGCACTTTCCCCCCCTCCTTGCTCTAACCGAGATAAAGAGCACCTGCCAAAGAGACTCTTTGCCTCCCTTATGAAATGACGCAGGAATGCTTAGCTGGACTGAGTAAGCAGCTGTTACCGTACCTCCTCTAGCAAGGCAGGTGGCTGCATTTGCTCTTTGGAGCTGGGGAGCCAAGGGCTGGCAGTTTGGTGTGTCTGCACAAACGGAATTTGGCACATTCACACATTGTAAGAATGGGCAGGGCCTGGAGATATGCATATCCCTTTGTTTGTAAATGCCTACATATTGAGCCCATGTCATTGAGGAGGAAGGTTTGAAAAAGATGCCGGCAGTCTTGTAAAGGAGCTCAGCTATTTTTGAGGTTTTGCTGCCAAACGGCCTGAGCATATGACTCTTTGTTCACTGGGTTGCTAGGAATGCAGGCAGATGAAAGAGGAGAGTGCAGAGTGGCGTTATGGCAGATGCTACAGCAAAGTCACTTGGTTCCCATCATGGGGTGAAAGCAGCTCAGTGATCTGATTCTCTGGTGCAGTTGTGAAGGGAGCAAACATTTTGGACAGGTTCTACAAATACACCCCACATTAAGAAGTCTCTTTGGGTTGGGATTTGGATGCTCTTAGATATTCTAAGCCAGGGACATGGTGGCGTAGCGGGTTAAACCGCTGCTGCTGGGCTTTCCAACCAGAAGGTTGGGAGTTCAAGACTGCACGACGGAGTGAGCTCCCGTTGCTTGTCCCAGCTCTTGCCAACCTAGCAGTTTAAAAGCACCTAAATGCAAGTAGATAAATAGGGACCACTTCGGTGGGAAGGTAACAGCATTCCGTGTGCTACTGCGTAGAGTCATGCCGGCCACATGACCATGGAAGCTTGTCCTCGGACAAAACGCCGGCTCTACAGACTTTGAAACGGAGATGAGCACCACCCCCTAAAGTTGGTCATGACTAGACCATTCGGTCGTGGGGAAACCTTTACCTTTTTAGACATTCTAAGAACTATTCTGGAGGCCCTCTGAAAGTTTCCTCCTGTACTTTCCTCCTCCAGCTCCCTGTTTTTACAGTTTAGTTAAGAGAACCTGGGTAGGAGATGTGGACTGACAGCTGAGCTGCTGGTACTGTCTGAAGCTTAGCAGGAGAAACCATGATCTGTTTTTGGATGGGAGACTGAATGTCAGGCTGTGGCAAGCTGCAGTACCTGCTGTGGCAGAACGGAGTCGCTGTGGAGCTGATTAGCCAGTGTGAGAAGGCCAGCCTGCAAAAGAACAGAGTATGACCTTGAGGGCCTGTACAGGCTGGCCTTACGATTGCCTGCTGAACCTCGATGGCATGCAGCCAGAGTGTGGAGGCTAAATCCCACTGTGGAGGCTAAATCTGGGGATTCGGTGAATCACAGAATACTATATATTTGAAAAACCCCATTAAAAATGATGGTTTAGACTAGACTGCCCATGTATCTGCCTTGGGCATTTGCCTTGGTATAGAAAAGGTGGGGTATAGATTCTTCAAATAAATAAAAGACCTTTTGCTATTGCAAAGGGACCCCCTCCTTTGCAGACTGAATGCCTCTCCCAGGCAGATTTATGATACACTGTCATGATTACCTTTCAGGTGGCAGGCGAAGACCAGTCTGTTCCCCAAGGCTTTTAATGGGTGATCTGCAGTTATTGTATTTTTATTTATTTATTTATTTATTTATTTAATTTCTATTCTGCCTTTCTGCCCCATGGGCACCCAAGGCGGCTTACACCATTAAAAATACAATAAATCGCAATGTTTAACAATTAAAAACAATGTTAAAAACAGTATTTAAAACAGTTAGGATTTAAAACAGCAAGCCCTATGGATCCAATGTAAAGAAGAGAATATAAAATGCCAGCCAGGCTGTCAACAATTAAAGCCTTGTTTAATTAAAAAAAAGTCTTCAACCCCCACCAAAATATTGCCAAAGAGGGAGCAGTTCTTAATTCTAAGGGGAGGGTATTCCAAAGTCGGGGGGCCACCACTGAGAAGGCCCTATTCCTGGCAGCCATCCCCCTGTTGCTTTCTGTTCTGCTGCTTTCATCTTAAATTTCATCTGTTTTGTATTTGATTATTTTTTTATTTTTTTGACAGGCTAAAACTGCATCTTATGTCAATAGTATCGATGCATATCTACTGTTTGGCTGAAATTTTTTAATAGAAAAGCAGCATGCCAGGGTTTTAAAAAGGCGATAAAAACATATCTACAGCTATGTGTGACTCCCCAGTTTTCTTCCTCTCTTGCCAAGTGTGGAGGAAGACTTTGCTGAACGTAGTGGCAGCACTGCGCAAAAACCTCCTTTAAAGCTGCTGCTTTAAAAAGCTGCCCTGAAGATGCTTCTCCTCTGACAATCCTGTTCCAGGTAGAGAGACCCACAGTGGTATCCTGGCTGTGCCTGGCAGGATCCCAGAGGCCTTCATTGAAAATCAGGACCACGGTCAGCTCCCTGTTGGTGCTTGTATGTGAACAAAGCGGAAAACAAAGCAACTTACGACCCATTCAATTGGGGTGGGGAGGACAGCAGATCAGGTCTGAAAAGGGGGGCTCGTTTGGCCAAAGCAGCATCTGTGAAATTCAAAGTCCCTTCCCAGACCCATTCCCCCAGCCCAGGTCAACACAGACTGACTTGCACCAGCAATTTTGCTAGTACAGGTCCAAGTAGATCCGCCTGTGCCTCGGAGGCTAATCCCCATGATGTAGGAGGACCCCCCCCCCAGTGATTCTTTCAGAAACCACCAAGCTGCCTCCTGGCTCCCCAGCCAAGCTGAAACCACCAAGCTTTTTCACCTGGCTGCAAGCACCCAGCCCAGCCAAGACACCCTGAGCTCCCACTAACCACTTTCAACTCTCCAGCAAACAATAGAAGCTAGCAACAGTAGAAGCAGCAACTCTTGGTGGGAAAACACTTTTGGCTGAAGTTGAACTATTGAGAACCTCCTTGATGTGGCTCTGTACCCCATTGTGGTTATTTTGGCCTATAGGTTATATTGGTGATTGCTATGCTCATTATGGGTCAGATGGAGATCTAACCAGATGCATATAATACAAGACCTGTAAAGGTACAGGGGGAAGACAAGGATGTGATGGGAACAAGTATAAACCCCATCGAGGGGAGGGCAGTGCTGAGAACACCCTCTCCTTCCCTTAAACGTGTACAGGTCTGATTCCATTTTGACTGAGCTGCTACCCTGCAAAGAGGCCACAGAGGTGATCCTCGAAAGATAGCACAGACCATTAAGAATTGGTGCCAAGGGACATTCAAACATCTCCCTCCCTCAGGGTCTTGTAATGCAAATCTGATATCTGACAAAAAGGTGCATTGTAAAGACCATTTTAGCCTAAATCTATTCTAATCTGCCCAGGAGCTAAAATACTCTGGAAAGGCTTCTTTAAACTAAGCCAAAAGTTTCCCCACCAAAGTTCAAAGCAGCAAAAACTAGAGCATTAGAGTAAAACTATACCTGCCATATCAATCTTATCACCACTATCGTATTCAAATGCAAACTCCCTTCTGGGCACTCCAGAGGAGCATTTTATCAAGGTGATTGGATCAAGGTGGGGAGGGAAAGATTCTGACTCTTAAAGTACTTGCCACATTTATAACTGTTGTATCCAGCACTTGTGGCTAAATTTGTCTGGTCTGAATGTCTCCTTTCTGCTTTTCTGTTTGAATGTGCCAAACCTATTGTAATCATGTAAATGTACCCATTATTACATCTGACTATGCTTCATCATCACCCCTCCCTGACCCTTGGTTAGGGTCAAGCAGAAGGGGAGGGGGATCAGCAGCAAAAGGACCACCAATCAAATGTCTCACATAACAAAAATCGCCAATAGCAATTGGCCAATGTTTTTATTTGTTGTCGTCGTTTCCACATTTACATGTTCAACTGTATAACTGATCAAACCAAAATGTACAAATTACACAAGTTCTGTGGTCTCCTTGGAGACATACTGCATTCATGTCTGTTTTACTGATGTCCTACACGTGAGTAAAATGTATTTCTCTTTCTGCAACATCAAAGTCCAGCTGGCATTTCTTTCTGTCAACGTTGCATGGAAAGCTACAGAGAAGGGATCCTGGGCCGGCCGGGATCAGGGAAGTTGGGCTTGGAACAGCTCTGTCCTTCTGGACAATACCAGGATGGGAAAGCACTTCAGGGAAATGAAACCTCAAATTGACGGCCCCTGAGCTTAAAGGAACTGGGGCCTGGAGAAATGCCTTATTGGCTTGATTTCCTCCTACTTCACCCAGGTAAGGGAACACATATTCCCTTACCCAGAGGAGACATCTGAGACTGCCCCCCCCCACAGAATGGAGTGTGTATACATCAGTGTGGGAGGAGAAAAGGGATAGGATTGGGCATGTATGTACAATAGTCCAAAAATGAGGCCTCCATGCGGAATGTGAGTTTCAGAATTCGAGGACAGGTGTGTCACACCTATTCCGTGTCCTTAATCCTTCTGATGTCCTTAATACATCATGCATGCTGATTATCCAGCCAGAAAAGGATTTGAACAGGTGGTTTCTCTCCAGCGAATCGGTTGAGATGTTTCAAGAATGCCCTTTAAAAACAAAATCAAAGCAGAACACCATCTAATGAAATCAGTTCACCCAGCCATGTTCCCATCTGCAGCCTTTGTTTGATGTTCACGATCCTTGCCATGCGCCCCCTTGGAGGGATGTGAGACCAATGGGAGCGATGACATCATTTCAAATAATTTTTCAGTAACTTGAGTGTAATGAGTGTAAGATTGCTTTCTCCCCCTTTTTTTGAAAAAAATTTTTTTTCCTCCCAGCTGTTCAAGTATTTTCAAACACAACAGTCCCCATCAGTCATGTGCCGAGGCTTGGGCCAAAGCACATTGCACACCTGGACAGCAGGGATGAGGAGCGTCTGATTATTTTTCTTACGCTAATCTAATGAAACTGAACATGTGGCTTTAGCCATGCCAGATCTTTTGGTCAGCCCATTGGCTGACTAAAAGGTGCCCCACAATGCAGAGCATCAAAGATTCATAGCTCACCCTTGCATCACATATGGAAGCGAAGCATATCAGCGAGCCGCAGCCTGGCCTCCCCAGCTGTCATGCAAATGGTATGCAAATAATGTTAATGATGCATTCATAAAAACACACATTTTAGCTCCTTTCATCTGGCTCAGCGCCACAGTGGTCCTCCTGGTGATTGGAGTGTGATTGGATTTGGTCCCATGCTATGGAGAGCACAGACTGTAAAACCAGGGACTGGATGTGGAGTCTTCCTGCCTTGTGCGATGCTGATCAGCTGCATTAAAAGTGGTGAGTGAAGCATAGAAGCCGTCCGCCGTGTCAAGCAAAGAAGGACGTGCTCTTATCAGCCATCTGTCACCACCTTGAGATTCCAATCTGCCTTGCTCCTTCTGAGGGTTGCTTTTGCAATGTTCTGCGTGCATTCACGCTGTAAAAGGTGCACCTGCGTAGATCAGCCCTGCAGGCTCCTTCCATTTTATTCCCCAAACTTTTTGTTTGATGGTATGACTCCCCCCACCCATTACCTGCAACAGGAAGTTTCATCCGTTCTGAGAGCATCACTAAATGGGTTTTAAAGCATATTGGTTTTGTCAAGATGTTCTTCGAGCATCCGTAGCAGGATAAAACGGGTAACATCACATAAGTGTCTAAACAAAGGAATCTTCTATTGTGTGTGTGTGAAATGGCATCCACTCAGTGTAGAACGTTTAGCACTTACGTAGCTGATCAGACCAGAGTTGTTACTGAATAACTCCAAATGCAAAGTTTCAAGGTGAACATGGACATTCATCTAAAGAAGCCAGAAGAGCTTTGATAAGATTATTTATTTGAGGGCCAAGATGCCCCCTCCTGTTTTACAACCCCAATTTCAAACTGGGTGGAAACCATCAGCCTGAAGCTGTATTCCTGCTGCAGGAGTTCTGGGATTAACCCCGTACTTCCTGGGTAATCTGGGACAAGGGGCCACTGCTGAAACCATTCCCTATCTCCTCGGGGTATCTCCTGCCTTTTCCAATACAACTGTTTACTAGTAATGTGTGTAACAGCCAGGAATAACACAAACAAAACTGGTTCAACACAGCACTGGTACAGCACAGGCACAGCACAGGCTGAAACGACTGAGAGACTGTATCGGTACGGTTTTTTTCCCCATGGTGCCCCATAGCTAATGGACAGCACTGTATCACCCAAATAGGAACGACAGGCTGGCAAAGTCTAATGGTTTGTTATATTTTAGTACATTGGAGGAATATGTTAATACCGTGAGAAAGATATTATTTGTTCTGTGCCTGTGGGCAGCGGAGGTGATTATAATTAATGTAATGTTTTTATACATAATTACAGCTAGAGAAGATTGGGAAAGTGACTCTGCCCTCTCCTCTGCATTTTGAGATCCAGGTCACATGACTGTAGGACAGAAAGTTTGCTCGTGTCACATAGCAGCATGGAGCAGGGTATATAGGTGCATATACATATAGTCAGAGACAGGGGAACGCTGGGCAGGACTTCCGCGGAGCTTCCGCGTGTTTGGCTGCCCGTCTGCAGCGTTCTGCAGCTGTCCTGGCCTGGGGGGCTGCCCCTGGTTAGCGCCCCCCCACCACTGCTCGCCCAGGCACCCGGTGTGACCCTCACTCGTCCTCCGCAGCCAGCAGGAGCCCCCCCCTGAGGCCAGGGCAGCTGCGGATCGCCGCGGACGGGCTGCCAATCACCCGGATGTCCCGCCTACGTCCCGCCCAGTGTTCCCCCAGGTCGTTTGTAGATCCCGTCGCTGCATATAGTCATAGACCAAGAAGGGGGTGAAATGAAGTATTCAGTCAGACATACTTACACAGAATAATATTCATAGAACCGGAAGGTACCTACAAGGTCATCTAGTCCAACCCACCACCTGTGGCAGGAAATCCTCCTAGAGCATCTCCAGCAGGTGCCTGTCGAGCCTCTGCTTGAAGATGTTCATGCATCTTGTTCCATGAAATGCAAGGTACAAATCTGATGCCAATGTTCATTTCATGTTCAGGATTTGTGGGACATATTGCAGCATTTAGGTGGGACAGACTCTAATATCGGAAACCTTGGATTGTTAAGGGTTCCCAATGTCCTACACGGATGTTGGGAACTCAGTAAGTGATTGCAGGGGCTGGGCCTGGGGTTGCAGGGGTGTCTTGACAGTGCCATATCGATCGTAGCACCACAGGACACCCAGGGACTTTAGCCCTCACACAGTTGGTGGGGCTTGGGTGCAAGTGCTACTGCCACAGGCAGTGCCGTGGATGCCAGGGCTGCTGTCACCAAAAGCTTTTTATCTCGCATGGTCTCTCTTACAAATTAAGAACATAAGAAGAGCCCTGCTGGATCAGGCCAAGGCCCATCTAGTCCAGCTTCCTCTATCCCACAGTGGCCCACCAGGTGCCTCAGAGAGCACACGAGAGAACAGGTTGCCTGCATTCTGTTGCCACTCCCCTGTAGCTGGCATTCTGAGGTAAATTTATGAGGTAAACACACTGGTGGCCTGTCAAGATTTTCCACAGCATTCCTCTTTGACAGCCACCAGAACCAGAAGCTCCTCTTCAGACATGTACTCATAGGAACATAGGAACAGTCCCACTGGATCAGGCCAAGGCCCATCTAGTCCAGCTTCCTCTATCCCACAGTGGCCCACCAGATGCCTCAGGGAGCACTCAAGACAACAGGCAGCCTGCATCCTGTTGCCACTCTCCTGTATCTGGCATTCTGAGGTTGCAATGTGATGGAGGGCTCAATACTAGGCTGGCACAGTTAGGCCAGCAAAATTTAGCCAGCACAAGGAACACTGTATAGCATGTTTGGACTACACTCAGAGTCAGAGAGGCCAGCACAGACATGCACCATCCTCCGTGACTCGTCCAAATACGTTTTACAGTGGTCCTTGTGTCAGGCAAACTTTGCTGGTCTCTGTGATGGCCTAAATCCAGGTTAGGATTGCGCTTGGAATCAGGACAGAATCAGGAGCATGTCTGTTTCAAGTCATGGTGACACGTGATATCTTGCCATATACATTGTTTAGCACGAGGGCTTTCTAAGAAGTGGTGTTCTTTGAAAACTCTGAACTTTTGTAGTCGAGGCAAGTGTGTACAAGCAAAAGAAAACACTGCTGTTTCTTCTTAAAAGACTTGCATAATGTTTGCGGGATTAGCTATGCTGACTGATGATCAGTGAGCCAGATAAAAAGGTGGGGGAGTGAGAAAAAAAAACACCCAACAAAACAAAACCAAGAATAATTCCAAATACAAAGTCATATGGGGGAGGGAGGAAGTCAATTTAGCCCCAAGGAATGGATTAGATGAAATAGCCAATTGCTGGTAAAGCTTGTATTTCGTTCAGAGGAATCTTTCAAATAAAAATGCCATCAAAAAAACCTTGGGTTTTTCTCCAGCTGTTTATTATTCCCCTTCTCTCCGGACATGACTTTCAAAGTATGATTAAAGGCAAAGTGAACTGCATTTCTTTGCAGAGAGTGCAGGAGAAACGGTGCTCTGTGTCCCCTCTGCCAGCACTTCATCATGGTTCTACACAGGGCTGGCCTTAAGCTGATGTGCCCAATGTCGTCATTTTGGGCCCTGCAGTTTAGGGGGCCCCACACAGTGAGCAGATGATGTCAGTGGGGTAAAGCTGGGTGGAGACAGGCTGCTTTGTGACATATCATCTGAACTGGCCCTCTGTAAGATAGTACAGAACAGGCAGGGCTTGTGGCTTTGCTCTTGAAGGCCAAGTTTTGTTCTGCAGGGAGAATTGGTGTAGCCTGTTGCTTCAGATGCTGCAGATCAGGAAGTGCCCAGGATTTCACCTCTACCATAAACTCACCAACAGCCCAATCCTATGCACGCTTATCTGAGAATACACCCCATTGATGATCATGGTACTGACTTCTGAGTGGACATGCATAGGATTGGGCTTTAGTGGCCTTGTAGGAAAGCCATGGGATGTGGTGGCGCCATGGTGGGTTAAACTGCTGAGTTACGAGCTTCTGACCGGAAGGTTGGCAGTTCGAGACCACGCGACCGAGTGAGCTCCCGTTGCTTGTCCTAGCTCCTGTCAACCCAGCAGTTTGAAAGCATGTAAAAAATGTGAGTAGATAAATAGGTACCACTTTGGTGGGAAGGTAACAGCGTTCCGTGTGCTTCGGTGTATAGTCATGCTGGCCACGTGATCATGGAAACTGTCCTCGGACAAAGGCTGGCTCTTCAGCTTAGAAATGGAGATGAGCACTGCCCCCTAGAGTCGGTCACGACTAGACCATTTGATCATGGGGAAACCTTTTCCCAGGACAGCCAACTTGATTTCAACATTGGGGGTGCCTGGTGGGTGAGGAACCATAGCCACACCCCTGCGCCATAGCCACGCACACACCCTATAGCCAGAGACTTACTTTTTGGCCTGTCCTCATGGTCATCTCCCAATAAATCTGAGACAGTGACAGTGGATCCCTACAGCCAGCTGCTTTCCCCAATACCCCCACCTCCTCCACCACCTTGCCAGGAGCATGATGTCAGGCCAAAATCTTGGGGAGGCTTTTGTTGCTGGTGGGCACAAGGCTCCCAGTCTTCCCTCATAAGCATCCCTCATCGGGCAGTCTGAGAGTCTTTCCAAAAGGGACTGTTTCCTTTTCTGTTCTAGCCACGGCTGCTCTTTGGGGGTACTCAGCACCCACAGTTGAATTTTGGGGGTGCCTGGAGCACCTCTGCACCCACAAAGTTGGCACCTCTGCCTTAGGAAAGCCATTCCTTCACCATCTGCAAGCATACACCTGTCGTTCTGCAATATAGGAATAATAATACTGACCTAACTTTCAGGGCTGATGTCAGCAAGAGAATGTGAGTAATGCGCTTTGAACCCTTCGGCAGCACCACACAGCGTGAAGTCTTGGTGTCATATCCAGAGGTGTGGTGATGCACCTAGCATGGGTGCAGCTGAGAGAGCTGGGCATGCTGGGGGCAAAAAAGGGGCTCCCACCTGTTTTTGCCCTCATATCGCTCCAAAGTCAGGGCTGGCCTTAACCAATGTTGTCACATTGGGCTCTGCACTTTGGGGAGGGGGATGCACCAATTCAGGGAGCATATCGCCTGCTGCTGTAGCCGGGATCTCTATGAGTTATAAATCAGTGGGGTGAGCAGAGCCCTCCTACCTGCTCCTGCCTCTAAACTGCCCAAAATGGGTCTCCTGGAAGCAGTTGACAATGGTGTCATCATGTCACCACCAACTATTGCCAGGTGCCACGGTTTTCATACAGCACCACACACACTCTCCTTGGTGAGTGGGGGGTCTGCGGGGAGGGAGGGGGCCCCACAGGAATGCCCGACACTGGGCCCCACCACTCCCAGAGCCAGCCCTGTCTGAAATTGAGTGATTCCGGAAGCAGAGGGTGTGGCTTCGAGGCTGTGCAGAAGGCGCGGTGATGTCTTTCGTCACTGCCTTGCCCTGGGCACAGTTGGAGCTTGCTCTGGCTCTGGTCATATCAGCCCTACCTCAGGACCAGCCACCATCTGCTGCTTCCTGTGCAAGCCAGGATCAGTCCCCTTTCACTTTCTACCGAGGGGGCCTGTATAAAGAGCTCTCCGCATTCGGTCCCATTATTTCCCTGAATGAGCTGTCCTAGGTTTCCCTCTGCGGAGGCCAATTTTTATGACTGCCACCAGGGAACGAAGAAAGCCTTGAATTGCTTTGATTGCCTTGTAGCAAATATTGCTGCTTTTCAAGAAAGACGGCTTTTCTTTCCCCCTCCCCTCCTCTGAACACGCACACACTTCCTTGGCTGCCGAGCAAACACAGGTACGGCTTCTGAAAGAAAGAACGTATTCCTTTACCCAGTGTGTAATTAGTCTGTGGAACTCAGGCACAGGGTGGGGTGAAGGTATCTGGCCTAGATGTGTTTAAAAGGGGATTGGAAATATTTCTAGAAGAAAGGTCCCATGCGGGTTACAGGCTGTGATGGGTGTGGGCAATCTCTTGGTTTTAGAATTAAGTTACTTCAGAATGCCAGAAAGTTACTTCAGTGGGTTGGAGGCAGTGGTGTCATCCTGGCGGAACGGCCCAGTACGCTGTTCCGCCAGTTCCGCGGACGGGCCCGGGCTGCGCCGCCTCTCCCAAGGATGGGCGAGCTGCTCTTGGGCCCACCCGCCCTCCCTCGTGTCCCGAATCGCTCTGAAATGGAGCGATTCGAGGCGCAGGGAGGTGCAGGGAGGCGTGGCTGCCCTCCGCCATAGGGGCAGAGGGCTGCCAATCATCCGGGCGTTCCGGTTCCTGGCGCGCCCGGATGACGTCTCTGGTTGGAGGACACACAGGCTCAGTTTGGACTCACCACCATCCCTTGACTCCATCTGCACATTTAATGGCTGCTCAGTTAGATCTGCAGGAAAAAAACAACACTGGGATACATTAGAATGTTCTACAACAGTTCAAGCTTACAGTATGTGGAGACTGGGAGGCTCTGCACACAGCTGTGGTGTGCAGGGCATGTGCTGACCTACATGTTCACTAAGGCAGTGGTTTCCAAACTGTGGGTCAGGACCCACCAGTGGGTCGTGAGCCAATGTCAGGTGGGTCACAAAGCACCTAAAGCAGCCATACTGAAAAATATGGGTTGCTGGCAAGGGGGAGGCCTGTGTGGATGTTTTGCTTGTGTCAAAGTTGTAAAATAGGTTTGTTTGTTTTTTCCTTTCTGATTCACTTTGCTATTGGGAAATGGCTGAGAAATAACCCAACTTATTGCTGCATTCTCAGGAAAGCAGCAGGCTCTGGCATCACAATGATGGCACTTCCGGCCATGACATCACTTCTGGTGAGTCCTGGACAGATTGTCATTCTAAAAAGTGGATCCCGGTGCTAAAAGGTTTGAGAACCGCTGCACTAAGGCAAGATACATCCCCCAACCCAGAGATGGCCAGTCCACCAGTGCTAGAACTGGGAGCTGCTGACTCTGGGTACAGCTGCTTTGTGAGATGAGTTGGCCAGACTGGAAGATGAACAATCTTCCTGAGCACTGTAATTGCAGTCAGAAATTACTAGCCCTACCTACAGGTTCTTTAACAATTTTCTACCAATGGTGCGTTAGAGCAACATTGGTAGCACTGCAATCTCAGGTTCTTCCTAGGCATGATGGGACATCAATAGCTTCATGGGGGGATTGGGGCTCTCCCTTGACCTGGGTGACAGCAGTGGTCTTCGGTCTCTGGTGTGGCTCTCTTGGGTCTTGGCCTCTGGCTGCATGTGCCCTGATAGCTGCCCTGAAAAGCCCGCAGCAACCTGTCCTTAACAAGGCACTGCCAAAACAGAAGCAGCCCAATCCCATCCATCCCCTCCCCCCCCGCTGCCAGTGCAGCAGCACCAATATGGCGACTGCCGCATCCGATGGTGGTGGGCAGTTGCCTTCGCTGCCAAGCATGGCTGGGACAGTGAGTGGAAGGGTCCGCTTACTGTACATGGCCCATTGAGGCATCTGCAATATGTACCAGCCCAGAGGTGTATTTATGTGTAGCCGGGGGTGGCATGAGCCATGGGTGCCGGGCAGTGGCGGGGCACCATTGCGCAGAGGAAACTGTGCGCTGTTTGGCCCACCCACCCACCCACACCACCGTTTAACTCCAAAATGGAGCTATTCTGGAGGCAAGGTGGGGCGACGCAGGGGGGCGGGGTGACGTCCGGGGGGCGCGATATCGTCGCCCTGCCATGGGTGCACTCGGGCCTCCGTTCGTCCCTGACCAGACCATCCCCCTATGACTGCACTCAGAACCAGCCTTCAGTCAATGTGACCAACGTCATCACATTGGGCCCCGCACTTTAGCGGGCCCCGCACCAGTGCAGCAAGCATATTCCCTGCTGCTGCAACTGGGATCTCCGTAGGCTGTAAGTCAGCGGGGCGAGCAGAGCAGCTTTCCCTTGGGCCCTTTCCCACCAGTCCCTGTCTCCAAACCACTCAAAATGGGCTTCCTGGAAGCAGTTGGTAGTGACAACATCCTGTCACCATCAACTATTTCTAAGTGCTGCACTGTGCACGTGGCAACACAAGTACTTTTCTTTGTGAGTGGAAGGGCCCCGCAGGGAGTGTGGGGGCCCAAGGGAATGCCCCACATTGGGCCCCACCACTTCTGGAGCCAGCCTTGACTCCACTGCTGCTTGCTTCACCTCTAGTGTAGGATCTAGCAATTAAGAAGGCCAATTCTATGCTTGGGGTAATTAAAAAAGGGGTTGAGAATAAAACAGCCAAAATTATCATGCCATTGTACAATTGTACGATGGTAAGGCTGCACCTGGAATATTGTGTACAGTTCTGGTCGCCGCACCTCAAAAAGGACATAGTGGAGCTGGAAAAGGTGCAGAAGAGAGTGACAAAAATGATTACGGGGCTGGGGCACCTCCCTTATGAAGAAAGACTGCAGCGTTTGGGGCTCTTCAGTCTAGAAAAAAGGCGCCTGAGGGGGGACATGATTGAGACATACAAAATTATGCATGGAAGGGATAGAGTCGATAAAGGGATGTTCTTTTCCCTCTCTCAAAACACCAGAACCAGGGGGCATCCACTAAAACTGAGGGTTGGGAGAGTTAAAACAGATAAAAGGAAGTACATTTTCCCCCAGCGGGTAGTTAATCTGTGGAACTCTTTGCCACGGGAGGTAGTGATGGCATCTGGTCTGGATGCCTTTAAGAAGGGATTGGACAGATTTCTGGAAGAAAAGTCCATTGTGGGCTATAGGCAATGATGGGTTGTAGCCTCCTTGCATTAGTAGTAGGCTACTTCAGAGTACTGGGTGCAAGGGAGTGGCAACAGGATGCAAGCATCTTGTTGTCTCATGCCTCCCTGGGGCACCTGGTGGGCCGCTGTGAGATACAGGAAGCTGGACTAGATGGGCCTTTGGCCTGATCCAGCAGGGCTCTTCTTAGGTTCTTATGTTCTTATGTTCTTATCTCCTTTGCTATTTTGCTTTGAATAAGACTAGGTGAACTCCAGGCCTCTTCCTGCCACACAATTCGGCGAGACTCCAGTGCAACCATAAACTGACTTTCCTCAATCTGGACTGAAAGGAAATATTTATAGCTCTGTAGGTTACACTTGTCTTTGTTTTCTTTCCCCCCTCCTCCCCCCCCCCGTTAGAAGCTGCAGTCGCTGGAGTTTAATGGAGCCTTTTTCAATCACTTACACCTCAAGAGCTCATAAAGGAGAAAAACAACAGCATTAAGGCCCAACATGGATCCGTTATATTACAGCAGCCCCCCCCCCCAAAAAAAATTCTATATCTTTATAAAGCAACAGCCGCCAAATAGAGGCTCTGGCAAAGAATACATCTTGGCACACCGGCGATATTTCTCTTCTTTATTTTTCTTGGCTTCCGGAAATAGCCAGTTGTGTTAGATGTTATTAATACAAATGAGAGCTGGAGGAGAAGCCTGGAAGGCCTTCCTCCTAATGGCCAATGCAAAACAAGGTGGCGGTGAATCTATCTGCCCCAATGATGGCAACCTCTCCGCTTGATCTCCTCCCCAGGCGGAAGCCCTGCAGACTTGATGAGGACGGCCAGCCTTGATTCATTTTGAAATACGAGGACTGCGTAATAGCGCTGGGTGCGGTGGCTGCAGAGGGCCAGATGGCCTTTCATGAACTACCTGCCTGATGCTCGTTCGGGGATGTTTGCAAAGCACACTTGGAGCAGGGATAAAGAACAGCCTGTAAGGTTATGCAGCCCAGCAATTTAACGTGACTTCCACTCTGCTGCATTGCTTTCCAAGTAAAGAGCCTTCTGGGTAATTTGTTGTTGTTCAGTCGCTAAGTCATGTCCGACTCTTCGCGACCCCCTGGACCACAGCACGCCAGGCCTCCCTGTCCTCCACTAGCTTCCGGAGTTCGCCCAATTTCATGTTCATCGCTTCGGTGACACTAACCATTTCATTCTCTGCCGCCCCCTTCTCCTTTTGCCTTCAATCGTTCCCAGCATGAGGGTCTTTTCTAAAGAGTCCTCTCTCCTCGTGAGGTGGCCAAAGTACTTGAGCTTCAGCTTCAGGATTTGTCCTTCCAGGGAGCAATCAGGCTTGACTTCCTGGAGGATTGACCGATTGGATCTCCTTGCAGTCCAGGGGACTCTCAAGAGTCTTCTCCAACACCATAATTCAAAATTCTGGGTAATAATAATAATAATACTTGGATTTATATACCGCCTTTCTTAGGTCACCAGATTCCTCTAATGACTATAACTCAGGGCGGTTTACATAGGCAGACTTTATTCAGAAACCCAAAGGTTTTTACAATTTTTACAGAAATGTTCTATCTTTCAAGAACTACACACATACAGATGGATCTTTCTGGATTTAGTTCTTTCTGGCCACCCGTTTGTCTTCTTGCTGGCTGATAAGCGGCTTCCTTGCTCCCACCAGAGAAGCAGCTGACTTTGGCACAACTCCCCCTCACACAAGGCAGCCGGAGACAGCTCAGCTGTTGATCAGTCGCAATTAACGAGGTCTGCCGCTCACCGAGACTTCCGGCTGTCCCGAACTGGCGACCTTCAGATCTTCAGCTCTTATCTTCAGGCAAACGGAGGCATTAACCCTCTCTTGCACAACCCTTGAATTGCAACCGACCCTGAAGCCCAGTGTCATAGTTCAGGACACTCTCAGAGTAAATAGTAACAGCAGGGGTTTTCAAACTGAACTGGCCAAGGGAGCCGCAGAATCGTTGTGAAAAACCTGTCAACCGATACAACATATAGGATTGCCGTTCTAATGTGCAGCCACAGCCAATGGCCCAGTAGCTCAAGGGAGCCACCAGTTGGAAACGTTTGGGAGCCACTGGGATATGGCTTTGCGTGGACTGACAGATCTCGGTGGAGCAACACTTGCTGTTTGTTTCCATGATGTCTCTGCTCAGCGACAGGATCTACAAACGACCTGGGGGAACACTGGGTGGACTTACATGGGGCTTCTGCATGATTGGCTGCCTGTCCGCAGCGTTCTGCAGCGGTCCTGGCCTGGGGGGATTGCCCCCCCAGTTAGCACACCCCACCGCTGCTCGCCCAGGCACCCAGCGTGACCGTCACCCATCCTCCGCAGCGAGCAGGAGCCCCCCCGAGGCCAGGGCAGCTGCGGATCGCCGCGGACGGGCTGCCAATCACCCGGATGTCCCGCCTACGTCCCACCCAGCGTTCCCCCAGGTCTTTTGTAGATCCTGTCACTGTCTCTGCTTGTATGCTTGCGAGAACAGCAAAACGGACAACACATGTTGTGCGCGCTCTCTCTCATCCAAAGGGAACCAGGTTGTGCAATCCTAGGAACATCTCAGTGCCTGGGTTTAGTGGTGAGTGCACAGCCCTACAACAAACCAGCCAAACGGCAACACTGGGAAGAGCTTGAAAGCAATCCTGGATTCCATATGAGGGTCCGATCCAGAAGGCCCTTATCGCCAGCAGTATTTCTGTACCGCCAGCAAAAATGTTGTGAATGTGCTGTAAAGCACGTCCGCTACGGATTTACCCTCACATTGGGGAGGCACTCATTCAGCACTAGGTCCCTACAGGAGCAGCTGGCCGGCCTGTGCTCCAGCAGCACTGGCTGTCGGTACGCCTGTTTGGTGCGGTGGGAGGGGGAGGAACTGGGCAGGAGGAGGGGAGGAGCTGGCCACGAGGCGTTGGGACCCAGCAGTGGAAGCACCTGGAGGTGGGGATCTTATCCCCAGCAGTGGCTCAGGCAGCTCGACACGGGGCTGCTCGATTCACCATTGGCAAAATAGCAGGGGGTGAGCTGAGTAGCCCCACTGCATGTGGTGGGGCTTTCCCCGGGAAAGGGGACAAACATCCCCTTCTCCTGGGGAGATCCCAGCGGCTACCTGTCTACTACCTGGCCCGCAGCAGTTAGGCAGTTCAGGATTGGGATCTCAATGGAACAGATTGATGGCATGCTGTACGTACAGATGCATTGACAGTGTAGTTCCTCTCTCTCTCTCTCTCTCTCTCTCTCTCTCTCTCTCTCTCTCTCTC
>JAJKFI010000036.1:7839310-7861031 GCA_029204185.1 Lerista edwardsae | reverse complement strand
CTCTCTCTCTCTCTCTCTCTCTCTCTCTCTCTCTCTCTCTCTCTCTCCCTGTGTGTGTGTGTGTGTGTGTGTGTGTGTGTGTGTGTGTATCACCATCCATGGGAAGCCCTAGATAGGGGATGGTCTCCAAATTCTAATCTGCCAACAACACTGCTACTGTCACTTGTATCCTTTGCAGGGTGTGTTGTGATGTGGAGCCATTCAGGCACAAACCCCAAATACCTTTGGAGTCAGTTGCCAGGCAATTAAAGCTCCCGAGACAGCAGGAAAGAAGGAAATGTCTGTGTGGAAGGATGCATACAGTAGCAACCCCACTGATGGAGAGAGGAATAAAAAGGAAGAATGCACAAGTACTAAATCCTGAAATAGTTTACCGCTCCGCTGTGTTCCACCACCGTTGACATTGTAGCCTGCCATTTTCAACCAGGCACCGAGATATAATTTAAGCCTGAGAATCAAAGCTGTCAACGTTTCATGGCCCTGGAGATGGCAGAAAGGAGGCGATCGCTAAAATAGTTTTCACCTCCTCCTTCTCCAACTTTTTTTTCCTCTTGGGAAAAAGGAGCACTAGAAGCTTGGGCTTAGTTTCCTGACTGCACTGTCTGTTTTAAACAGAAACAAGATCCAGGATGGAAAACTAGGGCAGAGCTATGCTCGAATCACAGCATGCCTGGGGTGGGGTGACGTCACTGCTTCCTCACCTTGGCTGCCCTGCCCCCTGTGTTGTCTGGCCACACCTTTCCAGCACCTTTCCAGGAGAATCTGTGGTCTATTTTTGGATGGGAGACAGAATGCCAGGCCATTACAAGCTGCAGTACCTGTTGTGGCAGAACAGGGTCGCTGTGGAGCTGATTAGCCAGGGTGGGAATCATCAGGACCCTCAGGGAGGCCTAGCAGGAGCTTCTGGCAGAAGAATTAGTACCAGGAGTGGGGTTTGAACCCAGGGCACTTAGTTTCCCCTAGAAAGTCTGCAGTAAGGTCTAGCCAGAGAACAGGCAGAATGGAGACTGGATGGTTATGGGAAGCCTTGGACCTTACCTTGAGGGAAGTGAATATCCCAGATGCATTCTGAAAGGCTTGGATGGCCTTCAGAATGGGCTGGACACTGATGAGAGTGGTGTGGTCAGCGGTGGCATCCGGGCAGAACGAGCCGGTACGGCGTTCCGCTTGTTCCGCAGATGGGCCCGGGCCGCACCACCTCTCCCGAGGACGGGCGAGCTGTTCCTGGGCCCTCCCGCCCTCCCATGCATCCGAATCGCTCTGAAATGGAGTGATTCCAGATGCAGGGAAGCGCAGGGAGGCATGGCTGGCCTCTGCCATAGGGGCGGAGGGCTGCCAATCATCCGGGCGTTCCGGTTCCTGGCGCGCCCGGATGACGTCACTGGGTGTGGTGTATGGGGGGGGTGGTTAAACGCAGCATCCTCTCCCTGGGAAGGCTTAGCATATCAGGCCGTAAGAGCAATGTAATAGTGGGGGTGTGCTATCGTCCTCCCGATCAAAAACTTGACGGTGACCTTGAAATGAGGAAACAAATCAGGGCAGTGACCAAGAGAGGCAGGATTGTAATCATGGGGGACTTCAATTATCCTCATATTGACTGGGTCAACTGCTGCTCTGGTCAAGAAAGAGAGACCGGATTCCTTGATGTGTTGAATGACTGTGCCTTAGAGCAGCTAGTCATGGAGCCGACCAGAGGACAGGCGACTCTGGATTTAATATTGTGTGGTACTCGGGACCTAGTTAGGGATGTAAGTGTTACTGAGCCATTGGG
This sequence comes from Lerista edwardsae, assembly GCA_029204185.1. NCBI lineage: Eukaryota > Metazoa > Chordata > Lepidosauria > Squamata > Scincidae > Lerista > Lerista edwardsae. The sequence continues at coordinate 7,859,260 of JAJKFI010000036.1, read as the reverse complement.
GAACAGTGACCATGCTGCGATTGGTTTTGCCATGCATGTCCAGGAAAGAGTGCAGAGCAAATCTGACACAAGAACCCTTGACTTTCGAAGGACGGATTTCCCTCAGATGAGGAGACTAGTTAGACAGAAATTGAAAGGGAAGGTAAAAAGAGTCCAATCCCTCCAGGCTGCGTGGAGGCTGTTTAAAAAAACAGTAGTAGAGGCCCAGCGGAAGTGTATACCACAAAGAAAGAAGAGTTCGACAAGGTCCAGGAGGGTGCCTGCATGGCTGACAAACAAAGTTAGAGAAGCTGTAAAGAGCAAAGAAGCTTCCTTCCATAAATGGAAGTCTTGCCCCAGTGAGGAGAATAAAAAAGAACATAAACTCTGGCAAAAGACAAGTAAGAAGGTGATACGGGAGGCCAAGAAAGCGTTTGAGGAACGCATGGCTAGCAACATAAAAGGGAATAATAAAAGCTTCTTCAAATATGTTAGAAGCAGGAAACCTGCCAGAGAGGCGGTTGGCCCGCTGGATGGTGAGGGAGGGAAAGAGGAGATAAAAGGGGACTTGGAGATTGCAGAGAAATTAAATGAATTCTTTGCGTCCGTCTTCACAGCAGAAGAACTTGGGCAGATACCACAGCCTGAACAGCCCTTCCTAACAAAGGAATTAAATCAGATACTGGTTAATAAAGAAGATGTTTTAGATCAAATTGATAAACTACATATAAATAAGTCACCAGGCCCAGATGGTATACACCCAAGAGTAATTAAGGAACTAAAGAACGAAGTTGCTGACCTCTTAACTAGAGTATGCAACTTGTCCCTTCAAACGGCCACGGTACCAGAGGATTGGAGGATAGCCAATGTCACGCCAATCTTTAAAAAAGGGAGAAGGGGGGACCCTGGAAACTACAGGCCTGTCAGCCTAACGTCTGTTCCGGGTAAGATGGTGGAAAGCCTCATCAAAGATAAAATCCTAAAACATGTAGAGGAACAAGTACTGCTAAAAGAAAGTCAGCATGGCTTCTGTAAGGGTAAGTCTTGCCTCACAAACCTTTTGGAATTCTTTGAAAAGGTCAACAGGCACATGGATGTGGGTGAACCTGTGGATATCATATACCTGGATTTTCAGAAGGCATTTGACACGGTCCCCCACCAAAGACTGCTGAAGAAACTTCACAGTCAGGGAATAAGAGGGCAGGTCCTCTTATGGATCCAGAATTGGCTGAGGGCCAGGAAACAGAGAGTGGGGGTCAATGGGCAATTTTCAGAATGGAGAGAGGTGAAAAGCGGAGTGCCCCAGGGATCTGTCTTGGGGCCCATGCTTTTCAACTTATTCATAAATGACCTGGAGACAGGGATAAGCAGTGAGGTGGCTAAGTTTGCGGATGACACAAAACTTTTCTGGGTGGTAAAAACCAGAGACGACTGTGAAGAGCTCCAGAAGGATCTCTCCCAGTTGGGGGAATGGGCAGCCAAATGGCAGATGCGTTTCAACATAGACAAATGTAAAGTGATGCACGTTGGGGCAAAAAACCAAAACTTTACCTATAGGCTAATGGGTTCTGAGCTGTCTGTGACAGCTCAGGAGAGAGATCTTGGGGTGCTGGTGGACAATTCAATGAAGGTATCGACCCAGTGTGCGTCAGCAATTAAGAAGGCCAATTCCATGCTTGGGGTAATTAAAAAAGGGGTTGAGAATAAAACAGCCAATATTATCATGCCATTGTACAAATCAATGGTAAGGCCACACCTGGAATATTGTGTCCAGTCCTGGTCGCCGCATCTCAAAAAGGACATAGTGGAGTTGGAAAAGGTGCAGAAGAGAGCGACAAAAATGATTACGGGGCTGGGGCACCTCCCTGATGAAGAAAGACTGCAGCGTTTGGGGCTCTTCAGTCTAGAAAAAAGGCGCCTGAGGGGGGACATGATTGAGACATACAAAATTATGCATGGAAGGGATAAAGTCGATAGAGGGATGTTCTTTTCCCTCTCTCAAAACACCAGAACCAGGGGGCATCCACTAAAGCTGAGGGTTGGGAGAGTTAAAACAGATAAAACAGATAAAAGGAAGTACTTTTTTACCCAGCGGGTAGTTAATCGGTGGAACTCCTTGCCACAGGAGGTGGTGATGGCATCTGGTCTTGATGCCTTTAAGAGGGGATTGGACAGATTTCTGGAGGAAAGGTCCATCATGGGCTATAGGCAATGATGGATTGTGCAACCTCCTTACAAAGGTGGTGGGCTACTGGTACCGGGTGCAAGGGAGTGGCAACAGGATGTAAGCATCTTGTTGTTACATGCCTCCCTGGGGCACCTGGTGGGCCGCTGTGAGATACAGGAAGCTGGACTAGATGGGCCTTTGGCCTGATCCAGCAGGGCTCTTCTTATGTTCTTATGTTCTTATGTTCTTATATCTGCCAGGGAGAAAGCAGAGATACGAACCTTGAGAGCTGAGGTGGCTAGGCTGGAAAAATCCCTCCTATGTGAAAAGGAGAACTCAGCATGCAATGAGGCCTTGGCAAAGGACCACAAAGCTGCTAGGGTAGCAGAAAGTCTCAGTGAGGTACTCACGGCGTGCCTGATTGAGTTAAAGTATAAACTCAGGCCTGGGGCAAAGAGGCAGGGTGGCAGAGAGGGCATTGTGGGTCCCTCCCCAGGGCAGGATAACCAGTAACGGCATCTAAATGATTTAGCAACAGGTACTCACTTTTGATTGGCACTTGTGTCGGGGCCCGCCCACTGGAAGTGAGGTCATAGCCGGAACCCAGGAACCACCCCCAGGAACCGCTGCGCCTCCTTGGTAGGCTGCGCGGTGGCCCGGGAGAAGACCCAGGAGTGCCGGGCCTTCCCCGGGGCCGCCGCATGGGCTACTGATTCCCCCCCAGGAACTGCCGCGCCTCCTCGGGAGGGAGCCCCAGGCAGCCTACCTGCTCACGCTGCTGCTGCCATCGGTCTCCCTCGCTCCGCTGCCTGCCTGCCTGCCTGCCTGGCTCTGAGAACGTGCAGACAACTCAAACGTGCAGGCAATTCAAACGTTGTAAGGGGCGGAGCAGAGTGCCGACAGAGTCGACGAGTGGGCAGGCAAATGGGTGGGGCCAGCCCTAATCCTAGGAACAGGTACTCGCGTACCCCCGCGTACCCGCTACATGACATGTCTGGATACATCCTGTGTAACGTCTACAAGTACCAGCATGGACATGTTGGAGGAGGAACCTAGTGGGCTAGCATTGCCTGTACTGCAGGCACGCCCACTCATTACCAATAGGGCGAAAGGACCTGTAGGAGCCCCTGTACAGACAATGAGGACGGTCCGGGATTATACACAGCAGGAGTTAGTGAACATGGCCCGAGTAGCTGGCTGCTCTGTTTATTTGACCAGGGAGCTAACAATATCCATTTAAGCCCAGAGGAGCTGAAAGCTCTGGGGGCCCTTTCACGGGACCGCAGGATAAACAGGTACCTGCGGGGGCCCCAAGGTGCACCAGCAGCATTAACCAACTGGATTGGGATGGCTGTGCGGGCAAAATACCCCTCTGCACTAGATTGGGAAGAGAGCCTACCAGGATGGCGCACCATAGCAGAGGCAATGGGGCAGTTACGCATGATGGCCATGCAGTCTGGCTTGTACATGGCCAACTTTGTGGGGCCAGACAGCCTGCCCTTCTCCCCAGGAATGAGGGCACGACTTGTACGGGGGCCCCCACCACACTTGAGGGGTGCAGTGGTAGCAATCTTGGGGCCGGTCCAGGGACATGATGTAGGGGAGGTGGTCCTCCTGCTGAGACAACTGCATGATATGCCTGGGGAGAGCCTCCCCAGGCCAAGGGCCAGGAACGTGCAAGAGGAAAGGCACCCTGAGATGGATAGGAGGGGGTCTGCGGGACAAGGCCGTAGATGGAAGACATAACCCCAGTCTGGATCAGCAGTTCCCCGGTGGAAACTCTGGGCAGATCTAGTAGGGCAAGGGACTCCCAGGGAGCAGATTGATGGCCTCTCCACCCCCGAGTTGCGCACGCTTTGGGAGAAGTCCTCCCAAGTAAGGAAAACAACCTCTGCAGATCCAGAGATAGAGGTACACCAGGAGGGTGAGATCTCCCCGGCCGCCTTTGAGGAGGACCTTGCGACTGTAGGGTGGGGTATATCCAAGCCCCAAGCATAGAGGGGAGGGCGGGCCCCGGTGGTGAGGCCAATAAAGACGGCTATCCCCGGGGACCCACACCCGCATATCCCTCTGACTATCTATTGGGCAAGAGGGAATGTGCAGACTGTTCTTGCATTAATGGACACTGGGTCAGGGGCGACCCTGTTACATGGAGACCCACGGAAGCATGCAGGGCCAACACGGTATGTTAACGTGTATGGGGATGGGGAGGAAGTCACCACTGAAACCCAGGTGTGGCTAGCCATTGGGAAGTCTGTCCCCTTCATGGCAACGGTCCTGATTTCGCAGGTGCCAGAAAACATCATTGGCATAGGCTTGCTGAGAGGAAAGGAATTCCAAACCCCTCAAGGGAGATATGCCTTTGGGCTAAGGGCAATATTGGTTGGGAAGGCTAAGTGGACCCCTTTGAACATTCCCCCACCAGAGGCCGGTGTATCACCAACACACTGTATATAATTGGATGTGAAATTTCACCCAGAATTCAATGAAAAAAACGGAGTATACTATCTCTATTCTAGCAAAAAGTCTGGCAAAAGAACTCAAAACCGAAAATAAAACTTTTGTACAAATTGCGGTTTTTTAAAATTGTGGTTTTAAGGAATAATACTATCATGCTGTATACCACTGAATGTGGAATTTCACCAGGAAGTCATTAAAAAAACCCAGAAAAAAAGAATATCTTTATTCTAGCAAAAGATATGGCCAAAAGCAAAAACACACACACCCAAAATCCCCAAACCCCAAAATGTATCCCAAAGTGTTGGGAGAGTTAAAACAGATAAAAGGAAATACTTTTTTTTTTATCCAGCGGGTAATTAAGCTATGGAACTCCTTGCCACAGGAGGTGGTGATGGCATCTGGCCTAGGTACCTTTAAAAGGAGATTGGACAGGTTTCTGGAGGAAAAGTCCATCGTGGGCTATATGCCATGATGGGTGGTGCAACCTCCTTACATTAATAGTAGGCTACTTCAGAATGCCAGTTTCAAGGGAGTGGCAACAGGATGCAAGCATCTTGTTGTCTCATGTGCTCCCTTAGGCACCTGGTGGGCCACTGTGAGACACAGGAAGCTGGACTAGATGGGCCTTTGGCCTGATCCAGTGGGGCTCTCCTTATGTTCTTATGTCTTATGCAAAGGTGTCAAACATCTAGCCTGTGGGCCTACATGATGAGTCCATGAATTTGTTGGTGTGTGTGTGTCAAAAATTTATGGGCTCCGGGTACCAAACGACCTCGCTACGCCACTTAACTGCATTTATCATTTTCTGTCTGCTGCTATGGAAAGAATGGGCACCGTTAGAATGACACCTTTTTTGGAGTGAAGTGTGAGTGGGCAGTGTCTGGACCACAGCATTTGAGTCTTCTTGTCTAACTAAGGGGCCATGTATGGTATGACTGCAAGTAAGTGAGCAGAGACTATATATAGACAGGTTTTTTTGAGAGTGTTTGCAAATGCTGGAACATGCATTTAGCACATTCTCCAGGCACTTTGACAACTGTTATTTACAGTTGTGTGTGTGTGTGTGTGCGCGCGCGCATAAAAAACCTCCCTGCTTATCACCTCTGAAATGTCATCCTGACATTGTCTGCGCCTCGGCTCAAAATGCCTTTTGTGTTTGGCAGAGAGCTGGAACTGAGACAATCAGATGGAGGCCCCCCAAAACACAATGCGCGCGGTGGAGACCTGCCAGCTGCCTTCTGCCAACGTGACCTTGGCTGCTTCCCTGTCCTCACGGTCTGGCTGATGGATAGGACGCCTTTGACAGTGACGTTAGCAAGCGGTCACCCGGCATCCAGGCCAGTCGCTCAAGCCACCTTTGAAGGGACACCAGGTCATGTCCTGGGGCTGTGGCAAAATAAAACCTCCAGTCCTCTGCCACTTATTGCTCGCCGTTAACCTGATTCCGCATGCACCGTATCCAGCGGCGTCATGCAGCCGGAACACTGGGCGGGAGAAATGGGTGAGCGGCAGACCGCCCGTTGCGTTCCGGTCCGTTTTGCCGTCTTCCCGGAACACAACGGGCGGGCTGCCGCCCATTCCTCCTGCCCAGCGTTCCGGCTGCATGACGCTGCTGACCGTATCTCCTCCTTCTCCGCACTCCATCCTAGGACATCTCGGAACACCCCCCATGACTAAACATCATTGTATTCTGAGTTTTCTTTCCTACCCAAATGGTAAACAATGAACTGGAACAGTCTGAAAGTGTCATATTATGCCCTTTGCGTTGGTATATGTTATGGCAGAAAGAAGACGCTCTATTGGAAAAGATGGAAGATACCCCCAGGAGTTAGGGAATGGTATCAGTAGTGGTCCCTTGTCCAAATAAGCCAGGGATCACAAATGTGCTTTATGGTGCACCTTGTTCCGGCCAAACTTTGCTGGCCTAACTGTGCCGGCCTACTCCAGGTTAGGATTGCACTTTCGGGGGAGGTTCAGGGCAGGGAAATAGGGAGAGGATCTTGGCATGCACCATGTCTGCCACTACCCTGCCCGTCCCACTCCAAACCCCCTCAGCCCACTCCCTGCCCCCAAACTGCCCCAATTCTCCCCTGAACTTGGCACGTGAAATGCCAAGTCCTGATTCCTCCTCATGCTTTCAGTGCATAATAATGTTGTGTTTTGAAGTGTGTTTAACCCCGAAGGATACACACAGTTTTTACATTGTACACTGTAAGGAATAAACATATGGGGCAGAAATCACAACATCCGTAATTTGGGGCAGACAAGCTAAAAGTACTAAAAGGGAACTGAGAGCTTATGAATTGGAACTGGGGGCTCTCAGGAGACTGAGAACAGGGGATGAAGCCTGTAATTTGGAGCAAATAGCTAACTCAGAGAATAGCTTCACTCAATAGAATTATTCACTAACAAGCGAATAACAGCTTCAAAAGCTTGGCACTGAAAATATTTAGGGAGTAGTACAAGTGCTTCTGCTTTAATGAGGCAAAACACTGAAGCAAAAGTAGATAGGTAGGGTTACCAGATACAAACAGAGACAGAGTGCTTATACCTTTAACAATGGTATAGAAGAGGAAATACGGGCAGGTGCAGCTTTTGAAACCCTTCCATGATGAGCTGCACCTGCCCAAATTCCCTCTTCTATACCATAGTTAAAGGAATAGGCACTCTGTCCCAGTTTGTATCTGGTAACCCTATAGATAGGTGAAGAAGTAAAAGTAGATAAGCCAGGTATCTTTGCTAACAAGGTAGATTAGCAAGGGGTTAAAAGTTTACAGAGGGTTGTAACAAATTGTGCATGCTTAATAGGGTCTATACATATTAAAGTACACACCTCTTGAAGCACAAAAGCTAATTTGAATGCACATGCAACACCTGCAAGGGTGGGGGAAACAAGTAGTATCAAGGGGAAACAAGTAGTAGGCAGACGAAGGCTGTATCCTCGGAAGTAACTTAGCCAATGGTGAAAACGAGGAGGGGCTGTGCACGGAATAGGGTCTATATAATTTGTGGTGATGTATTGTTCGGAGAGGGGGTCTTGGACTTCGGTCCTGCCCCTCCCTTTGCTGCAGTAAAGAAATTCATGCTGCCATCTCTCTCTCTGTATGGTATTTGGTACAGGGGTGTTGGGTAGGGGGATCAATTTGATGGATTGGACGGTGGGTCAGAGGGGCTCCTGTTCCTAACAACACAAACAGAAATGCTTTTTAAAACAGAAACAAAGTCTGCTGATGGGCTATTTCCAAGTCCCCGGGAGGTTCTGGCTACATGCTGTGAGAGTTGGCTGCGCTGAAACACAGTGAGGAGTTAGGACCACATGGAGCAAACGTCACAGCGATCAAAAGACTAACACCCTCCACAGCTGAATGCTTCAAGGCAAAAGATGAGATGAAGCCCACACAATGGAGCACTGGACTCTGGAATGTGTCCTTCCTTCACACCCAGGCTACAATCCTATCCACACTTACCTGGGAGTAAGCCCCATAGATTATAATGTGGCTTACGACTGAGTAGACATGCATAGGATTGGGCTGCCAGTGGAATCTCACTGAGAGCCCAATCCTATCTACGTTTCTGGTGCTGATGCAGTTCCAATGGAGCCCAAAATGTTCCTTTACCTTGAAGAGGCTTAAGGCTTAACCCTTACCCTTACTCCCCCACCACCACAGAATGCAGCACCTGCCCCATTGGGATGGCTACATCAGGGCTAGAAAACTGCATAGGATTTGGCCCTGGATCTGCAATTCTTCCTTTTATGCAGGCAGGAGGATAGCAAGGGGTTAAGGGCTGAGGGCTGGAGGTGGAGTTACTCACCCCTCCAATCAGGAGCTAGATGAATCCTGCAGTCAGTTAGTTAGGCCTGTCGCCTGTGTTCAGAGTTGTTCTGTTGCTGTATCATAAAATGCTTAACTGCACCTGCCTTGTGTGAGCTGAGTCTGCAACGAACCCAGTATTTCAAACTTCCCTTAGTTAGGAATGGGCCCCTTGCTTGGACATCTACAGCCAAGAGAAGAAGGAAATTTTCAAACATCGATTGGGCCAGTGGAGCATCTACAGACTCTCAGGCAGTGATGTCATGCAGGGGGAACGTGGGGGAACTCAGTTCCACTAGTTAAAATTAGGGCTGACTCTGCCCACTTCACTCTCCCTCCTCCCCCCTCCCAATTTCTCTGCAAAGAGCTTTTCTTCTTGGTTGGCCAGCACTCAGAGGGTTAAAGGGAGCGACTCTGGATTCCTGGGGGGGGGGCGAAGGGGGAAGGGCTGCAGTGGGGAAGTCCCGTCCTGCACAGCCCCCTTCCTCGCTCCCTCCAGCCACACACTGGAGTCAGCAGCCACTCTGGTGATTCTGCAGCCCAATGGGGAGAGGGCAGTGATGTCATTCAGGGGGAACGGACCAAAACGGGTGTTCCAGATCCTAACAGGCTCCGTGGCTGCTTCCGGGGTTTTTTTTTTCCTTCAACATTTGAATTTGAACTCAAAAGTGAGTTCCTGTTCCTAAATCATTTGAATGGCACCACTGCTCTCAGTGGCAAAACTGGCATCAGGGGTTGGCCAGGTAGACTGGGCCATGGATCCCCATGTCTATGAGCAAGCCCCACGCGCCCAAAGCAGGCAGCAAGTTGCGAGGTGCCTGGTGATGGTGTCAACAACTCCTACCTAGTAGTGCTCCCTCCAGTAGTGTCAGCCTACCGGTACGCTGGGCGTGTCTTCCGGGTGAGCGGTAGCGCGATCGCTGCGTTCTGTTGCATAAGCGGGCGGGCTTTCGACGTTACGCAACAGAACGCAGCGATCGCGCTGCCGCTCACCCGGAAGACACGCCCAGCGTACCGGTAGGCTGACACTACTGGCTCCCTCCCTCCCTCCCGAGCAGCTTGACAAAGGCCTCCTCGGGTCTGCGCCTGCTCAGTAGCGAGCACAGAGCAGAGGAGACCCATTGCTACCAGCTGCCATCTACCCAGAGTGAGAAAGCAGAGTAGACTGACTCCCTGCGGTATCTCAGCAACCATAGGATCCAGTGCAGTGCAGGGGTGTGTGTGCAATTGCACTGGCCAGCAAGCTTCAGGGGGGCAACAATCAACAAACAGTATTTATATACCTCTTTTCAACAAGAAGATCACAAAGCCGTTTACAGGCAAATAACAATAAAGTTAAATGGCTCCCTGTCCCAAAAGGGCTCATAATCTTAAGAAAAGCAGAACACCCCCAGAAACAGCCACTAGAAAAGACACTGCACTCTCCCCCTGCTAAATCTAAGAGAAACACCAGTTGAAAAAGTGCCTCTTGCCCAGTTAGCAGGGGTAGTGACCAAAATCGTGAAAACCTTGGTGTGTGTGAAGAATACCATCATGCGACATACCATTCGGTGCAGAATTTCATGCAGAATGCAATGAAACAGACTGAAGTGTAATATCTCAATTCTATCAAACGTTATGGCCAAAAAACTAAGAACATGAAACTACAATGGTGATGTCACTTCGTGATGTCACTTCCAGGACATCATTTTGCCCTCAGCACCAAGTTACACTTTCATTAGCTACGCCAGTGTCCAGCGGTAGCCATTTTGGCACCGTGGGAGCCAGGAACCATAAGATTGAGCTGCCTAGCCCTAAGTGCCCTAGGATCAGAGTAGCTGAAGAATTGCCTCCTTCCATGGGAACCTTGTCCGAGATCCACTTCTGAGGTCCGGATCAGCCACTATCACATGGGTGGAAGCTGGCAGAATAGGAAGGGCCTTTTTGGTGGTAGCACCTAGAATGTGGGACACTCCTCAGAGAGGCCCTCCTGGCATCATAGCTGCTCACCTTTGACAGCCTTCAAAGACCTTTCTGTCCTAGCAGGCTTTTGAAGACACCCTGCCCAACGGGATAGGGTGACTCTACTGAGGAAAGGCCATGCTTTGAGTGCTGAAGGCTCCAGGTTTAGTCCTTGATGGGAAAGACCCCTACCCAGTGGTGTTATTCTACCAGAACGCTGGGCGGGACATCCGGGTGATCGACAGCCCGCCCATCACGTTCTGCAGCGTTCCGCCGTTTGCGTAACGTACGCAAGCGGCGTAATTGGTTACGCAAGCGGCGTAACGCTGCAGAATGCGACGGGCGGGCTGTCGATCACCCGGATGTCCCGCCCAGCGTTCCGGTAGAATAACACCACTGCCCCTACCAGCAAGCTACTGCCAGCCAGCGTAGACGATCCTGAGCCAGATGGACCAATGGTCTGACAGGCAGCTTCTTAACACCCATGAAATGAAGACCGCTCCATAAGCACAGATCATTATGTTGCCTTCCTGGATTCGTTCTAGTCATGCCTTATTGTGTGTGTTGAATAATTCCTTGTATTTTATAATTTGGTTGTTAAGCTGCCTCGAGAATCTGATCATAGAAAGGCCAGATATTCATGCTAGCAATAAGTAAATACGGAATGCTTTCTTCCAATATTTCCCCGCCCCCTCTGCCTCGGATGTGCATGCGTTTATTGCTTGGTATGCCTTATGGGACGATCTGAAGCCCACTCTAATGAGAATCCCACAACTCGCTCCTGCTGCTTATTCTCTCGGTTTCCTAATTTTTATCCCCCGTTTTTCAGTTTCATTGAACTTGTAGGTCATTTTAGCCTCCCAGCGGCTCCAGTGCATCTCCCCTTCCTCTTTGAAGCCAGTGGGAGCTGCCTTGTCAAAGGATCCTTCTCAAATTAACTCACTTTGGGTCAAACAGGAAGTCACTGGCACCGCTGAAAATCAAGACCCCTGGGGGTCGACGTGCAGTCAGTTCTTTCCTCGAACCACCAGCCAGGAACACGTCGTTCCGTACCTGATTACACCAACCAGAGGATGCACCTTGCTGAGGTCAAGAAAAAATGTGCAAGGAAACAGGAGAGTGAATGGGTGGGAAAAAACCCAAGCTTGTAAGCAGAACTTGGTGCAACCCGATCGCACAGTGTGATAAAATTTAAACATTCCTTGAAAAAGAAAGGGGGGGGAGGCAGATCAATAGGCAGAAGGAAGGGTGTGAACAACAAAACAAAATCAAAAGACCACCAACTTTTAAAGGGGATGTAGTTGGTATACAAGGAGAGGTTCAAGTGGCTGGAAGAACTGATGCCTTCAGGTTTTTTGAGACCTGCACTTCCTTAATAGGGATGCACTCAATTCTCCTTCCTGCTTCAAAAATGAAGAAGAAAACTTGCCCTACAAAAGGACGAAAGAAGCTCCACGGCTTTGAAGATCTGAAAGTCTGCTTACCTACTGGGAAGGGGAAAGAAAAGGAGAGCCAGGAAGAGTGTGCAAAGCAGCGGCAAGCAAAGCCGGCCAGGGGTTTCGTCGTCTCATATGACAAATTGTCCTACTAATCTGGAGGCTGTTTCCAGTTATTGAGCTTGGTCCAAAAGCATCCTTCGGGAGTCCCCAGGAAAGTACTTAAAGCTGTGGTCAAATAGGAGGCATGTCTCCAATTAGGGAGGAAGCTGGGGAGGGGAACATATTTGTATTTCTCAAACTGTGAGTCGGGACCCACCATAGGGGTTGCAATCCCATTTCAGGTGGGTCCCCATTCATTCAATTGCCTTAGGTGCCAAGAAATCATGGACTAAGCAAGCTGAATCCAATGAAGTGCCCATCTAGCCCAGCAGGCAGTTTCTGGCCAAGCATTTTAGCCCCAAGTCAGAAGTGGGAGCTCAGTAGAAGATGAGATTTATTTCATCTATCCAAAGGACAGTTAAAACCCTGGTCGGCAATTAATTCAACCTTGAAAGAAGGAGTGTTTTATGGCAGTGACCGACGGCAGCTGGAGACCAGGTGGGACTGCTTGAAGGCTCACATTTGCCCTTCCTACGCCAACAACTGCCACACAATACCAGTTAAAGTTATGCTTGACCATGGACTGCTACTTAGATGCGCATCTAATCAGCATGGAGAGTGTACATAAATATTATTCTTCCTGAGAATACTGTCAGCCAAGGAGCTGCCTAATCACACCCCAGAGAGAGAGCTCCATTTCTGAAATCCTTAAGCATTTTTAAACATTCATACGTTTTGCTTATTCACTGGTTAATTAGTCGGTCTAGTTTTCCATGCAGGGCAAGCCATATTACTATTCATTGTTTGCCTTTAGAAAACAGTGAATTGAGACCCCAGGGCAGTTTCTGCAGGCATTGTAGACACACCGCACAAGACGGGGCCTTTCGCAAACAATTGAGGATCACGCGAGACCCAACTGATTCTGACAATCACAGGGTGAGGGACACACAAATGGTAAAAAAGCAAAGTCATTCAGGATTCTTCACCTGCACTGCCTGCAATCAAATTGATAGGCAAAGATACAAATGAAGCCAAGGCTGCAATTCTACCCACACTTACCCGGGAGTAGACCTATTGACAATGATGGGACTTACATTTGAATAGACATGCCTAGAATTGGGCTCCAGTGCGGGTTCAACTGTGAGGTTTGCTGCCCCCATACTCTGCTTGGAACGGCTTCTTTTTATTCTTTAAAGCAGTGGGTCTCAAACCTTTTAGCACTGGGACCCACTTTTTAGAATGACAATCTGTCTGGGACCCACCGAAAGTGATGTCATGGCTGGATGTGCTGTCAATTTGACATCAGAGCCTGCCGCTTTCCTGAGAATGCAGCAATACGTTGGGTTATTTCTCAGCCATTTTTCCAGTAGCAAAGTGAATCAGAAAGGAAAAAAGCCTATTTACCACCTTGACCCAAGCAAAGCAACCACACAGCCCTCCCCCTTTCCAGCATCCCATCTTCCCATGTTTTCAATATGGCTGCTCTAGGTGCTTCATGACCCACCTGAAATTGGGTCGTGACCCACAGTTTGGGAACCACTGCTTTATATGTTCCTATCTGCTCCTTTCTAATTTTAACAACAAAACAACAACAACCCGGAATTGTTTTGTTTTTGTTGTTTAACTCCGCAACACTGCTTCAGGGTGTGTGGGGAGGTCATTGGGAGACAGCACATAACAGTTGCAAATAATTTTTTTTTAGTGCTCAGCCTTGAGGGGAGAAGTCCTGTTCACATCCCCAGTAAACATGGAGTGAGAAGTCAGGACTGTGTATAGGCTTTGTAGGCAGGAGGTGTGGACAAATGGTTGAGGTCCTGGTACTGCCTGAAGCTAAGCAGGATAATCTGTTGTCTTGGTTTGGATGGGAGATGGAATATCAGGTGGTGACAAACTGATGTACCTGTTCTGGCAGGATGGTGTTGAGGATGGTGTTGAGCTGATTAGTCACTGCAAGTGAGAGTTGCAGGGAGGAGTGTGAGAAGGTCAGCCAGCAAAAAAATGGAGTACCTGGCCTGACTTGCAATTGCCTGCTGAAGCTCAATGTCACATGGCCAGAGGAGAGAATCACACCGTGAAGGCTACATCTGAGACTGAGGATTCAATAAATTGCATAATATTGTATCTTTTTTTTTTTAAACATTAAAAACTGCTGTAGACTAGCCAAATAAATGTGATTGGATGAAAGTGCAAAAGTTAGGGGAAAAAAAACACATCAGGTATCATCCCATTCCTCTCCCCCCGTGTTCTCTGGTCATGTGAATAAGAGTGCAATCCTAACCTGGAGTTAAGCCGGCACAGTTAGGCCAGCAAAGTTAGCACAGTTAGTGCTCGGAGTCAGTGAGGATGGTACACTTCTATGTGCTGGCCTCTCTGACTCCGAGAGTGGTCCGAACATACTTTACGGTGTCCCTTGTGCTGGCCAAACTTTGCTGGCCTAACTGTGCCAGCCAAACTCCAGATTAGGATTGGGCTCTAAGGATAATAGTACATTTAGAACTGAACGGAGTGAGGGCACTTCCAAACTGGGCTCACTGCTCTAAAATCATGCATTTGTTTTGGAGTTATGTAACAATCACAGCTCAGTTTCTCTACTTTTGATTCATACTATACCTGCTCAGGTTCAGGTAGGATTTGTCCTCAGCCATTCTCTGTGCTCTCTCATTCTTTTCCCCCATCTCCTGGAGAATTCTCTTCTTGAAAAGAGACGTGGTGTCTGAGCACACCTGGAAGGATTTGTCGTTGTCACCATCCTCATCCTCAAACAGTATGTATATATCATTTTTCAACACGAAGTTCACAAAGCAGTTTACAGGCAAACAACAACAATAACAATAATTTTAAATGGCTCCCAAAACGGCTCACAATCTAAAAAAGTGCAGCAGAGCAACATCTGCTAGAAAAGACACTGTGCAGGGGTGAATAGATAGGCTCACCAGATACATACTGGGACAGAGTGGCTATACCTTTAACCATTGTATAGAAGAGGGAATTTGGGCAGGTACAGCTCAACCTGGAAGGGTTTATAAAGCTGCACCTGCTAAAATTCCCTCTTCTATACAATAGTTAATAGTATAGACAGCGGTGTCATGCAGCCGGAACACTGGGCGGGAGGAACGGGTGAGCGGCAGCCCGCCCGTTGCGTACCGCTTCGTTTTGCCGCCCCGCAGGGGCGGGGAAGACAGTGAAACGGAGCGGTACACAACAGGCGGGCTGCCGCTCACCCGTTCCTCCCGCCCAGCGTTCCGGCTGCATGACGCCGCTGAGTATAGATATTCTGTCCCAGTTTGTAGCTGGTAACTCTGTGAATAGGGACAATTATTCTCCCCCTGCTAAATATAAGAGGAACACAACTTGAAAAAGTGCCTCTTGCCCAGTTAGCAGGATTGTCATTACTGATATTTGCTAAAGCCATGGTGTCCTGCCGAACTCTTTTGTTCCAACAAAGAGGGCTGATTTGGGGAGGTGTTGACTGAAATGCCCATATATGAACGATTACATGGGTTTTTGGATTCTGCTCAGGCTGGCAGTTTAGCCCTGGTTTACTGCTGCAATGACTGGTGAATGCTCTCCATGGGCTTCCAAATGACCAGTATGGTGGCAAATTACTAATGAAACATTTCACCAGTTGTCTAAAGCGCTAGTGCAAAAGGACTGGCAGGGGGAAAGAAAGAGACTTCCATCCTTGATAAATGAGTGTGAAGACCTGCCTGCAAATTACCCACCTAGATACTTAGTTTAAAAAAATCCAGCAGAACAAGGGTTAAAAAATGAATTGGAAGGTGGGGTTTAGATTAAGGAAGCAGCTTGTCTTCCATTAGCAAAGAAATCTTCCATTAGCAAAGAAATGAGAGAGCCCTTCACTCAGTAACATCTGTGGACCCCAGCTATTGCTTCATCCCAGCCTTTATGCGGGAATCCCAGGAGCCTTTCAAAGCCCTGCGCAAACATTCTGAAAGGATCACATTGAGATTTCACACAAACCAGAAGCTCTCCGAGCCACAGAGAGCTTTTAATCCAGAAGTGCATGGAACGGGATATCTTCTCATGACCAGTCCAGACGGAACCTGCAATGTGGAGTTTCAAGCCGCAGCTATCAATACACGGAAAGGCCTCTCCCTGATAGGGGACACGTGCTAATTGGAAGATCTGGTTTGAATCGGTTGTTGTCTGTTGTTCTAATTTGAATTGGTTTGAATCGGTTGTTGTCTGTTCTCCTAATTTGCAGTTGCTTCAGAGGCTCCTTTTTGGCAACAGTTCAGAAAGACAAAACTTTTGAGGTACAGGTGGAGACAAGCTGCTTCCTTAATCTACAGGTACACAAAAGCCACCTTTCAATATTCTGCCCCATCTTTCCCAGCTTCCATTCCACTTTCTTAATATTCCAACCCATAAAGACCACTTTCTCCCCCATAAGGATGCCTCCACTGCATACTAATATCTACCTATGGAGCCCTACTCCAGGTCCTCAGTAGTGACTGAAGAGATTTATTTATTTATGTTATTCATATAGAATATACAATCTCTCTCTCTCTCTCTCTCTCTCTCTCTCTCTCTCTCTCTCTCTCTCTCTGAGTGCAGTCCTAACCTGGAGATAGACCAACACAGTTAGGCCAGCACCATTTGGCTGGCACAAGGGACACCGTAAAGTTTGGACCACTCTCGGAGTCAGGGAGGATGGCGCAAGTCTGTGTCGCACGTCTGTGTGTGTGTGTTTGTGTGGGCACAATCCTAACCTGGAGTTAGGCTGGCACAGTTAGGCCTGCAAAGTTTGGCTGGCACAAGGGCCACTGTAAAGCACTCTCGGAGTCAGGGAGGATGGCGCACATCTATGTGCTGGCCTCCCTGACTCCGAGAGTGGTCCAAACATACTTTACAATGTCCCTTGTGCCGGCCAAACTTTCCTGGCCTAACTGTGCTGGCATAACTCCAGGTTAGGACTGCATCCTCTGTGTGTGTGTGTGTGTGTGTGTGTGTGTGTGTGTGTGTGTGATGGCTGTCACTGCCCAGAATGGCTCTGACAGCAAGTGGGAGGGGTCACTTACGCAGCACATTGTGGCCCTTGCAATATTCACTGTGCCACCCCCTTTAGCTACACTATTACATCCCTACCACTCAGCGATGAGATCTACAAATGACCTGGGGGAACGCTGGGCTGGACTTAGGCGGGACATCCGGGTGATTGGCAGCCCGTCCGCGGCGATCTGCAGCTGCCCTGGCCTTGGGGGGGGGCTCCTGCTCGCTGCGGAGGACGGGTGAGGGTCGCGCCAGGTGCCTGGGTGAGGAGCGGTGGGGCGCGCTAACCGGGGGCAGCCCCCCCCGAGGCCAAGACAGCTGCAGAACGCTGCAGACGGGCAGCCAATCATGCGGAAGCCCCGCAGAAGTCCCACCCAGCGTTCCCCCAGGTCATTTGTAGATCCCATCGCTGCTACCGCTCCTTCAGTCAACAAACCAGGTGGTTTTTCACTACTGGTAAACGTACTGTACAGTGCAGCCTGGGAACTGGACAGCAGCCCCTCTGCATCCCCCTGGACCGCTGCTGCTCTCTCGCAAGCTTTCAACCAAACTGCCGCTCAGCTAGGCCCTTAGGCAGTGTTACAGGGCGGCTTCGAGTCAAGGTGAAAATGCCATTTGTGTTTCTTTCATTAACCCTCCCAGGCCTGTCATTAAATATGGCAGGCTTAGCATTTCCCCGCTTCAAATGAAAGAGCATCGCTGAGTCTCAGGAGACCTGGGGAGCTGGCGGTTTTTTTTTCTCGAGCTCCCCCACCCACCCACTCCATTTCTCGCGCCTAAGTTGATGAACAAGACAAGGTCAGCAATTTTCAGCTTATTGACAGAACTCTATTTATCTTTAGAAGTATGAAAATAGTATTTTGAGATTGCCTACAGCAGAAAAGGAGACCAAACTAGAAAGAAAATACACTGTATATATATATGTATATATATATATATATATATATATATAGAGAGAGAGAGAGAGAGAGAGAGAGAGAGAGAGAGAGAGGAGGGAAAGGGCTTATGGGACAAATCGGTGCAATGCTGCCAAAAAAGAATGTGTTTTTGGAAAGGAGAGGGAGAGGGAGAGATGACACAGGACATATTTTGTGTGGCTAGTGAGATCCTCATAAAGAGAGTTTAAAGCAATGCAACAGAACCACAGCAGGTAGACAGAAGCCAAAAGGTAAAGAAGCAGGAACGTAGCCTACTCTACGCTCAATAGCTAAGATTGGGTTCACTTTTCATCCCTTGTGTTTTCGTCCCCTTTGATGTTAGAATTTGACAAATACTCGGGATCAGTGGCATATCTTGTGAAAATGGTGCCCATGGCAAGCACTGAAATAGTGTAACTGTCTGAACAGAGAAGGAGAGATCGTGGGGTAGGATAGGCCCAGTGGTGGCATTCAAATAAATTAACAACCGGTTCTCTAATGTCATTGCCTGACCCCAAAGCCAGCCAAAGTAAGCAAGTGGGCGGGGTCTGGCCATTTAATAACCGGTTCTATAGAACCTGGGAGAACCCCCTGAATGCCACCACTGCATAGGCCCCAACCATCCCACCAAGTGAATTTATTCAGCAGGCTACACAGAGCAGGGGAGATGGGTAAGAAGCCAACCCTGCTCCACCAAATGAATTTATGCAAAAAATAAAAAATAAAAATCAGTGGATGTTAAACCCTCCTTAAAAAATAAATGAAAAATACCATTCTGACATTCTGCGACAATGGCCAATCGTGGAAGTTCCCTCCTGTCTGGAAGCAAGTTCCATATTTTTTTGTGCAGGCATTCACCTCTTTTTGAGGTCCTCTGAAACTGGTGCAAAAATGGACCATTGTGAGAAAATGCACCATTTGTAGAATATGCATAATCCATGCCCAGCACCCCCTTCGTGGCGCCCACTGCAATGTCCCCCACTTGTCACATCCTAAGTACGCCACTGCTAGGGATGGAGTGAATACTGCAGGAGAAGGACTCAGAAGGTGAACTCCCCCATCTTGATTAAGGTGGTCCCAATTCAAGTCAGAGCACAATCCTAACCTAGTGTTAGGCCAGCAAAGTTTGGCCAGCACAAGAGCCACCATAAAGCACGTTTGGACCACTCTCGGAGTCAGGCAAGATGGTGCACATGTTGGTCTCTCTCTCTGACTCTGAGAGTGTTCCAAACATACGTTACGGTGGTCCTTGTGGCGGCCAAACTTTGCTGTCCTAAGTGTGCTGGCCTAACGCCAGGTTAGGATTGCGTCCTTAAATCCATCCCCCTTCAAGCATGATCAGCTCCAATTGGAGATGGTGCTTGACCTCCATCTTTCTCATTGCTGCCTGTTACCCTCTTCCCAGTGAAACTGTCTGTGTTTTAAGAGCTCCCATTTGGAGAGACCCTGCAGTGCTTGTACGTTTCTGCAACTGATGCCTGCAATATCATGTACTGCCGAAGATGATGGCCCCTTTATCCCTGGCTTCACATGATGCATCAGGCAGCCTCTGGGGGGCCCTCCTCAATCAGGATGGAACCCTCTATCATCCGTAGACCCCTCCTGTTCCTCAAGGCAAGGATTTCTCAGTTTGGAAATGGGGGTTGAATAGGAGAAGGGGAACGTGGATTAAATTGGGCTTTTGAGTGTTTCAATCAAACACTCAAAACACTCTCGAGCTTTTCTGAATGTTTGATTGGATCACTTGAGAAACCCAAATAATTTTCAGAGATAGCAGGAGGGGCAGGTAACAAACACACACAGGTACTGCTGCTTTATGCACAAATGGGAATTGAGAACTGCTCCCTCTTTGTTAACATTTCGGCGGGGGCTGAAGACCTTTTTATTTCAAAAAGCTTTTAACTGTTGACAGGCTGGCTGGCTGGCTTGTTACATTTTTATATTTCATACCTTATGATCCACTGGGCTTGTTGTTTTTAAATTGTACTGTTCTGTTTTAATTTTGTATTGTTTTAATATTGTTTTTAAAATGCTTTTTAATGTTAAATTTTATATTTTATTGTATTTTTTATGTTGTAATGCCGCCTTGGGTGCCTTCGGGCAAAAAGGCGGGATAGAAATCC
>JAJKFI010000036.1:7809616-7839300 GCA_029204185.1 Lerista edwardsae | reverse complement strand
TATTATTATTATTATTATTATTATTATTATTATTATTATTATTATTAATAATAATAATAATAATAATAATAATAATAATAATAATAATAATAATAATAATAATAATGGGACAGACACATGATTCAATACATGAGGTTGCTACCGTCACGGCTTGCTTGGCTGTGATGGGGCGGGGGAAGGTCCGTTTTTGTTCTTGTTTTTTCTGTAAGGAGAAGGTGAACAGTGAAGCATCTTGTTGGGTCTCTCGCCTGTTTTGTGCAATTGATGGGTAAGGCTAAAGTTTCCACACTGCCTAGTCAATGCCGTGTTCCAACACTTTCAGCCAAACGGAAGTGCGTCCAGCTGTAATTTTGCTCTATAAAAGGAAGTCCTTATAATAAGGTGGCTGGTAAATAACAACTCTTGAGGAGTTTTATGCTACTGTGGGTTATATGCACACACACACACACATGCATGCAAGCGCACACACACAGTGGTGCTCCGGAAGGGGCCAAAACGCTAAGGGGGCAATCCTAAGCTGCTCTGGAGGGGGGGCGGTGCTGTATCAAGTGCAGTTTGGGAGGATACTGGGAGGCAGCTTGGGAGACCCTTGCACCAGGGGAGGCTCCAGGCTCCAATCTCCTCTATGGGTTCCTCGGATCTGCGCCCGATGGCTGCATCCCAATGCCATGCCCCTCCCCAGGCTGGCACGCCCATCTCCCAGAACAGCCTCCCACCCTCCCTCCCTCCTTCCAGAATTGTCCCTGCACCAGCCGGGTTGGACTGGCACAAGGGTGGCTCTCCGTGAGCGCTCTCAGGCCAACACTACTCCCAGCATCGGTCCAAACACTCTAGCGCAGACAGGGAGTGCTGGTGGGTGCTCCCACGTCGGCACTAGTGACATAGCGCCGTTGCAACAATGTTGCGTGCAACCTCCTTACAAAGGTGGTGGGCTGCTTCAGAGTACCGGGTGCAAGGGATTGGCAACAGGATGCAAGCATCTTGTTGTCTCATGCCTCCCTGGGGCACCTGGTGGGCCGCTGTGAGATACAGGAAGCTGGACTAGATGGGCCTTTGGCCTGATCCAGCAGGGCTCTTCTTATGTTCTTATGTTCTTATGTATCGGTGCTACAACTGGTGCAGGATTGTGCCCTAAGTCTTGCAGGAGCCCAAGCTCTTGTGTAACCGTGGCCCCCCCCCATTGTCGTCAGAGCTGTTCACGACTGCAAGAGCAAAGCCAGCCCCCCAGCTGCGAATGGCTCTGGAGGGGAGTGGGAGGGGCCACGTGACATAGGAGCTCAGGCTCTTGCAAAGCGTAGCATTTCCCCCCCCCCCCCCGCAGGAAGGCCACTGCACACACAGGCACAGACACTGTTCTTATAACCTTTTCTTCGCAGACATGATCTGACATCAATTTGCCGTTGTCTTGATACCTTCACGTTGTTTCTTTGCAAGACTTGCCTCGATGTCAGCTTGTTTCTGGACTGTACTGTGAGATTGCCTTCCCACATTTGTCCTGACAGCTTATGTTGGCGTTGACATCACGCCCCTCTCTGCAGACCTGAGCTAGCAGCCGTCATAAAGTTGGCTGATTTAAATTATAAGTGATGTTATCCTGTAAATGATATTGAGTCACAAGGTTTGCTCAGTCAAGTGTCTTTCATACTTCAGTGATTTGTTTTTTTATTGTACTAGTCGAACCTCCATCTTTTGTCTTGTCCCCCTCGAATACAGCATCTCTGGAAAACAATACTGATTCAACAGCAAAGTCCCAATCTGGGCACAGAGAAGCAAAAGTTAAATGATAAACATAGCACACAAGCGCATCATAAATTTGAAACCAATACCCACATGGGCAGCATGGAAATTAAGACACTTGCAATTTGATTGCTAGGGAGACAGTCCCATTGAAGTAGCTGTGCTGTGTTAATGTGCTGTGTTAATGCTGGGGCACCATATACAAATATCTGATTGATTTCAAATATTTGCATTCTTTCAAAAAGGACATAGAGTTGCTGGAAAAGGTGTAGAAGAGAGTGACAAAGATGATTACCAGGCTGGGGCTCTTCCTTTATAAGGAAAACTGCAGCATTTGGGGCTCTTCAGTCTAGAAAAAAGGCACCTGAGGGGGGACATGATTGAGATGTACAAAATGCATGGGAGGGATAGAGTAGATAGAGGGAGGTTCTTTTCCCTCTCTCACAACACCAGAACCAGAGGACATCCACTAAAATTGAGTGTTGTTGGGAGAGTAAGAACAGATAAAAGGAAATACTTTTTTTTACCCAGCAGGTAACTAATCTGTGGAACTCCTTGCCACAGGAGGTGGTGATGGCATTTGGCCTAGGCGCCTTTAAAAGGGGACTGGACAAATTTCTGGAGGAAAGGTCCATTGTGGGCTATAGGCCATGATGGGTAGTGCAACCTCCTTACATTAGAAGTAGGCTACTGCAGAATGCCAGATGCAAAGGAGTAGCAACAGGATACAGGCATCTTGTTGTCTTGTGTGATCTCTGGGGCACCTGGTGGGCCACTGTGAGATGCAGGAAGCTGGACTACGTGGGCCTTGGCCTGATCCAGTGGGGCTGTTCCTATTTACCTCAGAAATTTACCTCAGAATGCCAGAAATAAGGGTGTGGCCACAGGATGCAGACATTTTGTTGTCTTGTGTGTTCCCTGAGGCATCTGGTGGGCCACTGTGAGATGCAGGAAGCTGGACTAGATGGGCTTTTGGCCTGATCCAGCAGGGCTCTTCTGATGTTCTTCGCATCATTCAGATGGCTTTTTTTTTTAAAAAAAAATAAAGCAGCCATACACCTTTGCATGTATACACCTTTTGCCATATAACTTCTTGTCAACCTCATGGGGTCGTCTTGTTTAAGAGGGCTCACGGGCCAGCCTAGGTGGATGGAACTAGGGATAGGAAAACGTGTAGCCCCCAAAGACTCTAGACAGCAGCCTGGTGCCAGAGGCAGATCTAAGGGGGGGGCAAATCTGTAAGTGTTGCAAGAAGCCTTACCCTGTCATGTAAATCCTGCCTCTCCCTTGCTGCTGTAGCCAGTAAGCAATGCCAAGCTGTTTCTGTTTAGTTCCCTGTAAGGATTGGCTAGAACAGTGCAGGAGAGGAGTGTTTTCCACTGCAAGGTAAGGCTTCTTGCAAAACTTACAGATTCCCCCCCCTTAGATCCGCCTCTGCCTGGTGCCTCATAACATACCAAGTGTTTTAACAATAGACCAGTGATTTCCAATGTTGTCTTCTTATGGCACACGGACATCTATGGTTTTCTCTATGGTCTTCACCTCTACTGATTCCACTTCCAGATTTTGGGAGAGTCTTCCGGGTTCTGCAGCTGTTTCTAGGGAACTGTCTTTAGTAACAAATGGCCTCCACTAGCTGGTGGAGGAAGAGGGACAGATAATTGGTTATAGACAGTTGCCCTAGGAACAGAGCCACAGAACCCAGAAGGTTTTCTCAGCAGTTTTCAACCACTGTGCTCCAAACGAGAGGCAGACTGTCTGTATGGCTTGGGGTGGTGCCTGCTATGGACGCTGTCAGAGGGGTGGGCGCTCCGGAGAAGGAAAAAGCCAGAGCACAGATCGGCCTGCTCCTGCCTCCTTTCTGCTCCAAAATGGGCCAATTCCAGACCATGGGGTCGTGCCAAGGTGGCACAGCGGGCATGGTGGAGGTGCAGGGGGCACAGTGATGCATCATGCCGTTGCCCTGCCCCAGGTGTCGTCAGAGCCTGCGACGGCTCTGCTCCAAATTCCAGCAGCGCACCTGTCGACCTTTCACAGTGCACCAATGGGCCGTGGCTCACCCGCTGAAAATCACTCCTTTAGATGGAGCCGTGTGAACCAGCTGACCAACGGGCGCTGTGATGTACCAGCGATGCTCCGTTGAAATGCTTTTTCATGGTGCATTGGCAACAACGTATGAAACAGGCCTCCAACAAGGCTTCAGAGTTCTGCATTTCCTTTGATGCTTGCAACCGGTGTGAGAAATCACCCACCCACCCACCCACAGCATCTAAAGCGAACCAATATCACCACATGCCCAGCTGTGATTAAAAGGCAGCAGCCTGACATCTCCAGGCTAGCGGTGTTTGTGTCAAACCGCCCCTCCAGTTTTTCCAACCTCCAGTGCCTCATTAAATCTGGAGGGGCGCTTGGCATGGCAGAGATCTCCCAGATTGGATCCGAATGGTGGAGATTCTGTTTTTCAGCCAGGCCTGC
Organism: Lerista edwardsae; assembly: GCA_029204185.1. Taxonomy (NCBI): domain Eukaryota; kingdom Metazoa; phylum Chordata; class Lepidosauria; order Squamata; family Scincidae; genus Lerista; species Lerista edwardsae. The sequence goes on along the minus strand of JAJKFI010000036.1, from coordinate 7,835,088 downwards.
TGCTGGTCTCTGATTATGAGAAAATTAAGCTCCTGGGGCCAGTACAGATAAGTGAATCAAAACAGGCCAGCCAGGGCCCGAGATTCTCATATGTCCATCCTGCTCTGCTCTACCTTCCTTGCATCATGCGCTCACACCTGCTGTCCCCACGGAGCTTATGAGAAGGAGTGAAAAGAGCTCCAGGAGCCACATTCATTCAGACTGCATCTGTCAAGCAAAGGTCTTTATCCAGGGCGAGCTAAAAGCTTACAGTTTGATCCAAACCATATTTCCTCAGCAAAGTGTCCCATTATTTTCCCAAGATTGCAAGGGTAGAATAGGTAAGGAAGTTGGCTTGAACCCAAGGACAGGACCAATTTAAGTCAAATTGGACCAATTAGGCCCACCACCTAAGCTGAGCCCTGTGCTAGGATAAAAATAATAAAAATAGTTTTTACGAAATCATTTCACAGTCACTAAAAGAAATGGTTTTGTAACTATTTGCTTTTCCAAGGAAAAGTACACATTTTATTTGTTCACTTAAAGGCTTACATGCATGCAATTTTATGTTTTTATGTTTTCTATTTATATTAAAATGTGCTTAGATGCATTTGGTCCACTAACTTGCATGCACTTTTTAATTAAGTGTACATTTTGGTTGCATTCCATACTGCTTCAAGAGATATAAGCTCTGTAATAAACTTTTGGCTCTCTAAGAGCGCAATCCTAAATTGCAGTTAGGCTAGCATAAGCTAGGCCAGCAAAGTTTGGCCGGCACAAGGGCCACCAAAATGTGTGTTTGGACTATTCTTGGAGTCAGGGAGGATGGCGCAGGTCTCTGTGCTGGCCTCTGTGACACCAAGAGTGGTCCATACATACTTTACAGTGTCCCTTGTGCTGGCCAAACTTTGCTGGCTTAGTTTATGCTGGCCTAACTCAGTTTAGGATTGTGCCCTAATAGTATAGTCCTAAATTGGAGTTAGGCCAGCACAGTTAGGCCAGCAAGGTTTGGCTGGAACAAGGGCCACCGTAAAGTGCATTTGGACCACTCTTGAAGTCAGAGAGGCCAACACACAGATATGTGCCATCCTCCCTGTCTCTGAGAGTGGTCCAAACTCGCTTTATAGTGTCCCTTGTGCCAGCCAAACTGTGCCAGCCCAAATCCAGGTTAGAATTGTGCCCTAGGATTCTACAGAACCTGGCTGTGAACCTGGGGCCCTGCAAAAATATTTCCAGTTAGGAACATTTGTGGTTGCACCTGCCCTGAAAGTGGGAACTGGGGCTTTCCCACCCACAACAGCAACCAGGGCTGTTACGGCAACACATGGAAGAAGTCTTTTTTTGGGGGGGGGGGATATTTTGATTCTGAATAAAAAAATCTCCCTTGGAAAAATCATGGAAAACAATTGGACTTTCCATGTCCAATTGACACGTCTGAGGATGTGGGTTCAGCCCTGGCTCTCTCCTTGACCTTCAATGTTCCTAACGTTTGTGTGGGAGGAATCTGGGGACCGACCTAAAAACAAGCCAATAATACCAGAAGTTCAAAGTCTCATGAATGTCCCACATGCTCTGTGCTGTGTGTCACTGTACTTCTAATTCACTGGTATATAAACAATGTTGATTGTCTCCATTGCCCTAGTGCAAATGGTGCAGCAAAAACCCAGGACCAGTAGTGTAGCTATCGAGGGTGGCAAGGTAAGTGTTACAGACACCACAATGTGCTATGTAAGCAACCCCTCCCGCTCACCTTTCGAGCCATTCAGGGCAGCAGTGCAGTTGCTGTGGCTGCCCCAAATGGCTATGACAGTGAGGGGCAGCTTACAGGGCATGTTGAGGAGCCTGCAACACTTACCATACTACCGCCCCCACCATAGATATGCTGCTCCCCAGGGCTCTTGTTGGCTGCAGTACACCTTTGATTGATCTGAGTTAGAGAAGAATCTAGAACAGTGGTTCTCAAACTTTTTAGCCCTAGGACCCACTTTTTAGAATGACCATCTGTCTGAGACCCACCGGAAGTGATGTTGTTAGGCACTCCCATGAAAAAAGACTCGGATCTTTAAGCAAAAGTAAAGAGCTTTTATTTCAGCTGCACATTTGCTGGGTGTCTGAAGGGAATGTTTTCCAAAGCTTACAGACACAATTTTGCAGTTGAGACTGCAAAATTGTGCCTCCCATGTGCCTCCCATGTGCAATGATTTTCTTAACATTTTACCGTATTTAGCACAGTACGTAACAGTTCAACATTTTGCAATACATAGGTTACACTTGTTTACTGCTTCAGCAAAGCCTGGACCAGCCTTAGCTGGGTATGTGGCTTATGATTTAACTTCCTCTAGCAAAAGGTCATTTGTTCAGTCAGCAGTTTAAATTTTCACTCTATGTGCAAAGCTTACTATGTGCAAAGCTCACTGGAGGAGAGGAGGAGGGGGTGACAGAAGACAAGGGACAGGGTTCCTTAGCAGTTATGGATTTGATACAGAGCACATTTCTTTAATCACAATACGCAGAAGCACATAAGCGCCGCTCTCAATGTCATTGCCAGAAATGCTGTCATTGTGATGCCAGAGCCGGCTGCTTTCCTGACAGTGCAGCAATCAGTTGGGTTATTTCTCAGCCATTTTCCAATAGCAAAGTGAATCAGAAAGAAAAAAAAGCCTATTTACAACCATTTTAGCCTATTTACAACCTTGACACAAGCAAAACAATCACACAGCCCTCCCACTTTCCAGCATTCCATCTTCCCATGTTTTCAATATGGCTGCTCTAGGTTCTTTGCAACCCACCTGGAATTGGCTCACGAAACACTGGCGGGTCCCGATCCACAGCTTGGGAACTACTGATCAAGAAGCTTTTAAAGCTTTCTTCTAGTCTGTTTTATTTTTTTTACAAGCCCCTGCTCCCATATTTTTCCCCTGGCTTGGCTCAGGAGAACTTTGCCAGCATCTCTGATCCTAATGAGAGTAGCCCCCAGAAATACAACATCTGTTCCATTTGACTTGTTGTTGTTGCTAAGTCGTGTCCGACTCTTCGCGACCCCCTGGACCACAGCACGCCAGGCCTCCCTGTCCTCCACTAGCTTCCTGAGTTCGCCCAATTTCATGTTCATGGCTTCGGTGACACTATCTAACCATCTCATCCTCTGCCGCCCCCTTCTCCTTTTGCCTTCAATCTTTCCCAGCATGAGGGTCTTTTCTAAAGAGTCCTCTCTTCTCATGAGGTGGCCAAAGTACTTGAGCTTCAGCTTCAGGATTTGTCCTTCCAGGGAGCAATCAGGCTTGACTTCCTGGAGGATTGATCGATTGGATCTCCTTGCAGTCCAGGGACTCTCAAGAGTCTTCTCCAACACCATAACTCAAAAGCATCTATTCTTCGGCGCCCTGCCTTTCTTATGGTCCAGCTCTCACAGCCATACATTGCTACTGGGAAAACCATCGCTTTGACTATGCGAACCCTTGCTGGCAGGGTGATGTCTCAGCTTTTTATTAAGTTGTCTAGGTTCGCCATAGCTTTCCTCCCAAGAAGTAAACGTCTTTTAATTTCATGGCTGCAGTCACCACCTGCGGTGATCTTGGAGCCCAGGAAAATAAAGTCTGTCACTGCTTCCATTTCTTCCCCTTCTATTTGCCAGGAAGTGATGGGAGTGGTTGCCATGATCTTAGTTTTTTTTAATGTTGAGCTTCAAGCCAATTTTGGCACTTTCCTCTTTCACCCTCATCAGAAGGTTCTTGAGGTCTTCCTCACTTTCTGCCATTAGAGTGGTATCGTCTGCATATCTGATGTTGTTGATATTTCTCCCAGCGATCTTGATTCCAGCTTGTGAATCATCCAGCCCTGCCTTCCTCATGATGTACTCTGCATATAAGTTAAATAAGCAGGGTGACAGTATATAGCCTTGTCGTCCTCCTTTCCCAATTTGAAACCAGTCAGTTGTTCCATGTCCAGTTCTAACTGTTGCTTCCTGACCCGCATACAGGTTTCTCAGAAGGCAGATCAGGTGGTCTGGAACTCCCATCTCTTCAAGAACTTGCCACAGTTTGTTGTGATCCACACAATCAAAGGCTTTAGCATAGTCAATGAAGCAGAGGTAGATGTTTTTCTGGTAGATGTTTTTTTCCATTTGACTACCCAGGAAATAAAAACTTACATCGCTGGCCTGAACAAAATGACGCCAACAATTCCTGATAGTAGAGTGCTTGAATGGTGGTTGAGTGTTTTGTTTTGATTTTGTTGTTTTGGTCATGCCAACGTTATAGGAAATTAATTTCTGTTTGCAATGCAGATCTGATAAAGAAGATGGAAGGGAAATAAATTAATTTGGTTGATTATATTCTGTAGTCTAATCCCAGCACTAATCTCTTTTGTAATCGAACGTACTGGAGATGGTCTCAGGATTCAACATAAATACAGGGGAAATTGAAGTTTAGCGAGATTAACACTTACACGCAAGCACATGTGTAAGCACGCTCACATGCCCGCACATGCAATTCCAGGAAAAAAAAAATTTTCATTTTGCACGTAATTCGAATGCAATTTAAGATCATGCACTGGTCTTTCAGACTCAGGTCACAGCCTGTGATGCCATAACTGGCCTGGACACAGGGTATCTAAGGTGAGGGGGAGCTGGGGGCTCAAGGGAGCAGGGAGGGCGTGCTTTGGGGCAGAGGAGGGCAGACTGGATCAGGCCCAGGAGGGTGTGGAAGCAGATGAGGCAGTGCAGGCCAAATCACCCCACTCCTGGGCCCTGCAGCCTTAAATGACCTGTTCAGATCTGCATCTGCAAAATCGCCAGTGCTGATCTGAGTAGCCCCATAGAGGTGGGTGGAACATGACACGGAGTAAGGGGGAAATATACCCTTATCCAGAGTTGCCCTGGATACAGTGCAGGTCACTCAGCCATCCTGTCCCAGAGCACATCAGGATTGGGCTGGAGGCAGCGATGGCATTAACAAACGACCTGGGGGAACGCTGGGCGGGACGGACGCGTAATTTGCAGCCCGTGATTGGCAGCCCGCACGATTGGCAGCCCGTCTGTTCCGCCCCGCTGCCGTCCCCACCGGCCGCATGGGCTGGGCCCGCTGCCCCCGGTTGGCACGCCCCACCACTGCGTGCCTGGCCCCCCCCCAGGCGAGCAGGCACCCCCTCCAAGGCCTGGGTGGCCCGCGCGGCAGCGGGGAAGGCGGCGGGGCGGAACGGACGGGCAGCCAATCGCGCGGGAGTTCCGTGTCTGTCCCGCCCAGCATTCCCCCAGGTCATTTGCTAATCCCATCGCTGGCTGGAGGCACCAGTTTGAGCTTGCAAAAGAGGCAGGCATGCCCTGGTATCCACTGGGGTTCTGTTCCGGACCCCAAGTGGATAGCTGAAACTGGATACTAGGGATGCTTTCTAAAGATAGGGGAACATCAGTGGTTTTGCTGCAAGAAGTAAAAACAAAAGAGATTTGTTTGATGTCTTTTTAATTGGTGTCCCAGTATCCGTGGTATCCATGGATAACTGAAACAGTGGATACCAAATCAGTGACACGCCTGACACATACCAGGACAAGCCTGTATTGCTAATTGTCTGTTTTGCCCCCCAGGCCATGGGTGAACTACACTTATGTGAACCAGAATTTTAGAGGAGAAATGGTGATCTGCCAAGAGGCTGGTATCTGCTGTGTGGATGCCAGGAGAAAGGGGCGTGTTCAGCTGCTGGGATTGTGCAGTATTCCAAGCACAGCTGTGTCTTGGATGGCCACTTTCACACCACTGGGCTCTTGGAGTCCCTTGCAGAAGCTTGAAGCAGCAGGCTGTGATGGATGGGAAAAGTGGTGCCTGGGAGTGTTTGCGCCGGAAATTCTGTTGGCTGGTAATACAGACGAAGTTTAAAAGAATGTATTTCACTCAGCCACTTCTTATCGCCCAGATTTAGGGACCATCAGTATCTTTTATTATGGTGATTATTATTATCACACATCGGGTAATTTTTCCCCTTCCATTTGACAAAATAAAGCAATAATGACTTCCCTTTTATTGACTCAAGAGTAGCCACGGAAGACGGAGAGGATTCATTATCCTGACAAACGGCTCCAAAGCACAGCTGTTTGGGATGATGAAAGCGACTCTCCCAAACCAAATTTGTAAGTCAGAAATATGCAGCCAATGCAAAACAAAACAGAGCAGGGAGAGGAAGGCACAGAAGAAAGGAAATGGGAAAAAAAAACACCCTTCAATATTTTAATGGGCACGTTGGAAAAAGGTTGCGGGCAGTGGTTGCCAATAGGCTTTGGGGACTTCTTGGTTTAATGGTTTGCTGCTTTGCCACTATGTATTGAAAGAACAGAAGGGGAAGAGAGAAGGATAACGCAGACGAGAAGCAGAAAACCTATGGATTGTGGGAGGGTGCAGTCCTAACCTGGAGTTAGGCCAGCACAGTTAGGCCAGCAAAGTTTGGCTGGCACAAGGAGCACTGTAAAGTCTGTTTGGATCACTCTTGAAATCAGATAGGCCAGCACACAGACGTGTGCCATCCTCCCTGACTCCAGGAGTGGTCCAAACATACTTTACGGTGTCCTTTGTGCCAGCCAAACTTTGCTGGCCTAACTGTGCCAGCCTAGCTCCAGTTTAGGACTGCCCAGTTATAGTGGGATGCAAGGGACTGGGATACAAGAAACCCCAGATGCAAATGTCCAGGGACACCAATGACAGGGGTGCATTTGACTAGACTGGGGAGGGAAGGATGGGTGTTCAGTAGATTTCATGATTTGCATTTGTGAAATCAAATGTGTAAAGTTAAACCCCAACCTCACTCTGGTGTCTTCCTTTGGGGTGCTGCAAGGGCAATAGGCTACTTTAGAATGCCAGATGCAGGGGAGTAGCAGTGAGATATAAGTATCTTGTTGTCTTGTGTGCTCCCTGAGGCATATGGTTGTCCACTGTGAGATACAGGAAGTTGAACTAGATGGGCCTATGGCCGGATCTAGTGCAGCTCTTCTTAAGGCCCAGGTTGGGTTGCAAGCAGTGATGTCATCCGAGCGCGCCAAATACCGGAACGCTCGGATGATTGACAGCCCTCCACCCCTATGGCGGAGGGCTGCCACGCCTCCCCAAGCCTCATTGCGCTGGAATCACTCCATTCTAGAGCAATTGTGGACACAAGGGAGGGAGGGCGGGCCCAGCAGCAGCTCGCCCGGCTTCCGGAGTGGCGGTGCGGCCCGGAGCCTCCGCGGAACTAGCGGAACAGAGTACCGGGCCAATGACGCCTCTGGTTGCAAGTTATTATAGCTCCCTCCCCACAGACAGGATAGAAAATTCTGTTTTATTTACCTCAAATTTCCCTCAGAATTTTACCTCAGAAATTTACCTTAGCATGCCAGATACAAGGGAACGGCAACAGGATGCAGGCATCTTGTTGTCTCGTGTGCTCCCTGAGGCATCTGGTGGGCCACTGTGAGATACAGGAAGCTGGCCTAGATGGGCCCTTGGCCTTATCCAGAAAAGGCTTTTCTTATGTCCTTATGACCAGGACACAATCTTCCGGGACACAAACAGTACCGGCTACCATTACTGACTTTGCACTGAGGAGATGCTTCCAAGTAACATCAACGTTCTCCAGGACACAATTTGGAAGTGACTGACACAAACCTCAGTGTCTGAAGATGAGGTTCATTCATATAAAGGCTAGAAATGCCACTTTGAAGCTTCCCCCCCCCATGGGTTATCTGTTGGGCCATTTCAGGAAGGAAACATTTTTTTAATCATCAGTTTCTCATGGGTAAATTGGGAATAGGAGCACTTCTCTACTTCTCAGAAGTGTTTTGAGCCTGACAACTATGTCCAAATAGCGCTCTAATGGAGGCGATGCCTTTGTCGGAATTTAGGCAGTAATTGACATTCCTTCCAGAGTTCTTTGAGAGAAGAAAACAGCACCCTGTAAAATTTGCCACTTTTCTCCGGATGCAAGTAATTTCTTGATTTGGGGGAAGAGTTTTGGTGGAGATAAGTTTCACTGGAAGAACTCATACTTTGAAGTCCAGAGGGAGAGGTCGTATTTCAGTGGCCAAGCACCTCCTTGCAGCGGCGTCATGCAGCCAGAATGCTGGGTGGGAGGAACAGGTGAGCGGCAGCACGGGGGCGGGGAAGACAGCGAAACGGAGCAGTACGCAACGGGCGGGCTGCCGCTCACCCGTTCCTCCCACCCAGCATTCTGGCTGCATGACGCTGCTGCCTCCTTGGCATGCAGGTCAAATTCAATTCCTGCCCCAAATCCCAAGACTGCTGCTGCAAAGTCAGTGTAGGCAGTGCTGAGCCAGTCGATCACTGGTTGGTCTCTGTAGAAGGCAGGCTCTTATTGGCAAAATAGACAGCAGTTGAGGCAATGAATGATGTGTGGCTGGGGAAGGAAGCAGCTTGACCACCTCCTTGAGGCCAGAAGCTCTGAGACGGAACCAAGAATTATGGAATCTTAAACTGAGTTATAACTCAGGGCCAGTGATGTCATGCAGGGGGAACGCGGGGGAACTCAGTTCCACTAGTTAAAATTAGGGCTGACTCCGCCCACTTCACTCTCCCCCCTCCCCCCTCCCAATTCCTCTGCAAAGAGCTTTTCTTCTTGGTTAGCTGGCACTCAGAGGGTTAAAGGGAGCGACTCCGGATTCCTAGGGGGGCGAAGGCAGTGATGTCATTCAGGGGGAATGGACCAGAACAGGCGTTCCGGATCCTAACGGGCTCCGTGGCTGGTTCCGGGTTCCCGACAAGTGCCAATCAAAAGTAAGTTCCTGCTCCTAAATCATTTGACTGACACCACTGCTCAGGGCACAACCCAATAGATGGCGTAGCACCGATGCAACATGGCTGCATCAGTGCTACGTCATTAGTGCCAACATGGGGGGCACTGACCGGCACCTCTGTGTCGGCACTACAGCGCTTGGGCCAATGCTACCAGCCAAACTCTGCTGGCGCAAGAGAGGTTCTGGGAGGAGGGAAGGCGGACAAAAGGTGTTACTGGGTGAGGGGTGGGCAGGGGTGGGTGGGCTGGCAGGCGTGCTGACCAGGGGAGGGGGTGTGGTTGGGAGGCGGCTGTTAGGCCGCATCCAAGGCCTCCTTCATGGGCTGCAGGGCGTCCTCGAAACTGCACCTGCAAAAATCTTAGGAAGCCATTGGGAAGGCAGGAGCCTCCCATGGTGTAAGGGCACGAATGTGCCCTTGCGCCTGGGATGCTCCTGCGTACTCCAATGCTGCACTGGATACAAAGAAAAGCCCTTGTGATGCCACATGCGGCACCTGGAAATAGTAGGTGGGGACATTTTGATGTCACTGCCAACTGCTTCCAGGAAGCTCAGGGCACAATCCTGAACTGAGTTAGGCCAGCACAAGCTAAGCCAGCCAAGTTTGGCCAGCACAAGGGACACCGTAAAGTATGTTTGGACCACCCTTGGAGCTAGAGAGGCCAGCACACAGACGTGCAGCATCCTCCCTGACTCCGAGAGTGGTCCAGATGTGCTTTACGGAGGGGCTTGTGCCGGCCAAACTTTGCTGGCTTAGCTTATGCCGTCCTAACTCCACTTTAGGATTGTGCTCCCAATTTGGGCAGTTTGGAGGCCAATTCAGGTGGGAGGACACCATGACCGATGGCCTATAGAGATCCCAGCTGCAGCAGCAGGTGGTCTGCTCGCTGTGGTGGTGCGGGGGCCCCCCAAAGTGTGGGACCCAATGTGACAGCCTTGGTCACCTTGGCTTAAGGCCAATCCTGAGTGCTCCTACGGGGGGGCAAGGCAGTAAGTACTGTAGGCACTGCAATGTGCCATGCAAGAGGCCCCTCCCACTTGGCATCGGAGCCATTCCGAGCCATGATTGCAATGCTCAGGAGTGCTCTGTTCGTCACTGCATGGAATGCATCCGATGGCGTGGGAGGGGCCGCTGACGTGGTGCATTGCGGCACCTACGGTACTGAAGTGGGCGGCTGTCTCTGCTCAGGTCTTCAGGCTCTCTTCAGGTGCAGAAGCAGCTGGCCAATGGAAGAATGCTGAAAATGACGCTTCTCCCCACAGCCAAGCTCTTCTTAAGAACATAAGAACATAAGAAGAGCCCTGCTGGATCAGGCCAAAGGCCCATCTAGTCCAGCTTCCTGTATCTCACAGCGGCCCGCCAGGTGCCCCAGGGAGGCACAAGACAACAAGATGCTTGCATCCTGTTGCCACTCCCTTGCACCCGGTACTCTGAAATAGCCCACCACCTTTGTAAGGAGGTTGCACAGTCCATCATTGCCTATAGCCCACGATGGACCTTTCCTCCAGAAATCCGTCCAATCCCCTCTTAAAGGCATCCAGACCAGATGCCATCACCACCTCCTGTGGCAAAGAGTTCCACAGATTAACTACCCACTTCTTGTACGCTTATGTATCTTGCAGGAAGGAAAAAGGATTCCTCGGAGCGGTGTCACACATTGCCAGCCTCAAACACTTCTGGATCCACCCACCCTTGAGCGTCAACGGGAAAGAATGAACCCTGAAGCAACGCAGTGCCTGAAACCGTGGGTCTACTTTTGCCAAGAGGAAACACTTCTAATTCCCATTGATTTCAGTGAGAGAGATTTAAGAAGGTGCTTGACTTGCACATCAAAATCAATGGGACTTAGCAGGATCATGGATCACCAAGGCTCATCCTCAATATCTCTGATCACCTAAATAAGTCCTCCAAGCAGGACCAGAAGGTAGAAATAACCACAAGCTTTTTTTCTGAATTACTTTGATTGGCTCGCCATTCTTGATACGCTGTCTGTCCTGGCTTTCCGCCAGGGAGCCTACAAACCTCTTCTCCACCCACTCTATCCTCACAAGAATCCTGTGAGGCTCACTAGGCTATGAGTAGATGTATGGCACAAAATAATCCAGAACACTTCCTGGCTAAATGGGGATCTGAGTAAACAGGATTGGGCTATCCTGCAGAGCCCATTATGACAGCAGACATGACATCTACTGATGTAAAATGGTGCAAGGTGCAGCCAGTGGTGTAGCTACAGGGGGGTGGCACTTCAGGCATGCAATGCCCATGTACACATCTGCCTCTCACTCAGCGTCAAAGCCATTCTGGGCAGAGACAGCAACCTGCTGCTTTCTTCTCCTTGGACTTGTGCCAGCTGGAGAGGTGGTGCAGGTCTGAGGAGACACATTGGCAAGCGGGAGGCTTACAGAGCAGTTGTTGTTGTTCAGTTGCTAAGTCGTGTCTGACTCTTCGCGACCCCATGGACCACAGCACGCCAGGCCTCCCTGTCCTCCACTAGCTTCCGGAGTTTGCCCAACTTCATGTTCGTTGCTTCGGTGAAACTATCTAACCCAGTGGTGTCATTCAAATGATTTAGGAACAGGAACTCACTTTTGATTGGCACTTGTCGGGAACCCGGAACCAGCCACGGAGCCCGTTGGGATCTGGAACACCTGTTCTGGTCCGTTCCCCCTGAATGACATCACTGATCTAACCGTCTCACCCTCTGCCGCCCCCTTCTCCTTCTCCTTCTCCTTCTCCTTCTCCTTTCCCTCTCCTCTCCCCTTCTCCTTTCCTAGCATGAGGGCCTTTTCTGAAGAGTCCTCTCTTCTCATGAAGTGGCCAAAGTATTTGAGCTTCAGGATTTGTCCTTCCAGGGAGCAATCAGGCTTGACTTCCTGTAGGATTGCCCAATTGGATCTCCTTGCAGTCCAGGGGCCTCTCAAGTGTCTTCTCCAACACCATAATTGGAAAACATCTCTTATTTGGCACTCTGACTTCCTTATGGTCCAGCTCTCCATTGCCCCTCCCAAGCCTTTCAATCAACCTCCCCCCACTGGATGCAGCATACAGGGGTGGAGGAGAAAGGAACGGAGTCCCAGTTTCATTATTTGAATGGATGCCAATAGTTCAAATCATCTTCATTCAAAAGCATCATTTCAGGGGTGCTTCCACGGAGAAAACGCTGAGACTTTCCATTGAATGGCAAAGAGTTTTTATAAGACTAGAGAGATGTTTCAAGAGGGGTTCTGGACAACCTGAAATATTATAGTTTATGCCAGCCCATCCAAGAGTCCAACAGTTTTCAACAGTTTGTGACTTAGGGCACAATATTCTGCGCCTCCAGTTTGTGACTCAGGGCACAATATTCTGCATCATGCCTGCGCCGGCCCAGGGTTCTCACAAATGTGCTGTAAGGCACGTCTGCATCAGTGCAGGAGGCCAGGAGGTAAATCGCCCCAGCACTGGCTGAACTTGGCCAATCAAGCACTTGGGAGGGCAGGGGGAAGGCAGGAGGTTGCCAGGGGGAAGTGGAATGGGGTGGGGAAGGGGGAGGGAGGGTGGCCCCACCCCCCATCCCCAGGCTACGTAGCCTTGAAAAGGGCCACTCAGACTTGTACCTGGTATTTAGCAGGCACAGGTCCAAACAACCCCATAGGGCTGCCCTTGCCCCATGGTGAGTTCCAGCTGCCTTCTACCCTGAGTAGGATGCAGTGCAGGTCAGCTGGCTGGCCTGCTTCTGTGCAGGGTAGGATTGGGTTTCCCCTCTCAGGAAAGTGTGCATAAGAGGGCAGCTTTAGTACACTTGACAGGCAATGAAATCAGCTCCAGGTTGATCCCAGCAGTGCTCAGATTAGGACAATGTCACAGCCAACACCATAAAACCACACCTGGGCTACTCCATTCACTTGGCCATTCACTAGGTGGAGTGCCTGGAATACACTTGGCCAGGACTCCAGTCCAAAATATGTGTCTCCCCAAATCCCAGACACTGTCCTTTTAAGAATGGCTTTGCAGAGATGAAAATTGTGCTGCATTATGAACACAGTCTGTGGCCAAAGCACTCTCTAGTGAAGGGAACTGAGGGCATTTGTGTAGCTTCCCAATTATAGGAGTGATGTTAAGTCCGGATAACGCATGAAATAAAGGTAAGGGGAATTTTGCTGAAATCATAATTAGGTGCAGAGACATTACATGGGGTTAATGGCTTGCGGTTATATTTAGCTTGCCGGATAATAAATTGACCGTCCTTATCTGGAACTTAAAAAAAAAAAACTTAATTGGAAATTTACTTCTCTGGCAATTAAGACTGAAACCTTTCACTGTCCCTGGGAGTGAAGTACTAAGACTCTGGACTTCATAAGACAGCACATTTTCCAGTCTCATTTTTCCCCCCAAAGGGATGCTGGTGCTTTTGTTCAGCCATTGTGTTTTCTGATGGATGAAGACAGTGATGTCATCTGGACATGCCAGGAACCGGAACGCCCGGATGATTGGCAGCCCTCCGCCCCTATGGCAGAGGCCAGCCACGCCTCCCTGTGCCTGGAATCGCTCCATTTCAGAGCGATTCGGACGCGCAGGAGGGCAGGCAGGCCCAGGAGCAGCTGGGAGAGGCGGTGCGGCCTGGGCCCGTCCGCGGAACTAGCGGAACAGCGTACCGGACTGTTCCGCCAGGATGACACTGCTGGATGCAGACCTCGGAGGAGCCAGGGCTTGGCAGTAGAGCACATGCATGGTCCACAGTCATGTTCAGTCTCCAGCACCGCTAGTCAAAAGGATCAGATCATGGAAGTGGCTAGTGGCATCCCTGCCATTCACCCAGTGGGGGGGTGTCACATGCCCCCAGACAGCAGGCCTATGGGGCTAGTAGGGGCAGCACCTGCTGCTGAGCTGCTGCCCGCCCTCTGGAGGGTAAAGCAGGCTGCCCGTGGGGTCCTTGAGCCCTCCCAAGGCGTTCTGCAGCCTCCAGGGGGCCGTTAAACTGTACTTCCGGTTTTCCAATGATAAGACAGGGGAACATTAAACAAATCTCTTTTTTTACACCTTGTTGCAGCAAAACCACTGGTGTCCCCCTATCTTTAAATAAAAAGGCATCTCCAGTATCCACGGTTTCAGGTATCTATGGGGGAATCCATAACAGAACCCCAGTGGATACAGGGGCATGCCTATCCTAGTAACAACAACAACAACAACAACAACAACAACAACAACAACAACAACAACAACAACAACTCTGAGCTTAGCCTATTTTACAGGGGTGTGTTTTGGGTGATTTTATTTCCAAAATGTCTTGATTAAAAAAGCCAATTGCAACGTTATGTGTTTTTATTCTACATTCTCACTCCAAGTTCTCATTTTTATTAATTTTAAGTGCTTTAAAAGTGTCCTAGATAGATGACACAGGTGATATAGTGTCAGCAGATGCAGCCACAGTATTACTTCCAGCGGAGTCATGCAGCTGGAATGCTGGGCGGGAGGAACGGGTGAGCGGCAGCCCTCCCGTTGCATACCGCTCCGTTTCGCCATCTTCCACGCCCCCGGGGGGAAGATTGGGCCTTTAGGGCCTTATCATCGGCGGTACGTGTGCACTGCCAGCTAAAAGTGTCATAAACATGCTGTAAAGCACATTTGCAACACTGTGGGAGGTGGGAGTGCCGGCGGATGAACTGCCAGTGCTCCAGCGGTACTGGTGACCAGTAAGTGTTTTCAGGGCAGGGGAGGGAGAGGCAGGGAGGGGGCGTAACCAGTAATGGCATCTAAATGATTTAGCAACAGGTACTCACTTTTGATTGGCACTTGTGTCTGGTGGGCACCCGCCCACCAGAAGTGAGGTCATAGCCGGAACCCAGGAACCACCCCCAGGAACCGCCGCGCCTCCTCAGGAGGGAGCCCCAGGCAGCCTACCTGCTCACACTGCTGCTGCCGTCGGTCTCCCTCGCTCCGCTGCCTGCCTGCCTGCCTGCCTGCCTGGCTCTGAGAACATGCAGGCAACTTAATCGTGTAGGCAATTCAAACGTTGCAGGGGGCAGAGCGGAGTGCCGACGGAGTTGATGAGTGGGTGGGCAAATGGGTGGGGCCAGCCCTAATCCTAGGAACGGGTACGCGTGTACCCCCGCGTACCCGCTACATGACATGTCTGGGCGTAACCGGGTGGGGGAGGGGAGGATCAGGCCCACACGGGGTGGGGTGAGACCCGGCTGTGGCTCCCACACTGAATGCAAAAGCCTGCCTAGGGCCAGGCAGCCCACTATGGGGTTGCTCAATTCTCGGCTGACAGAACAGCCAGCAGAGACTCAAGTAAGTCCCATTGTGGAGACCGGGACTATCCCCGGGGGAAGGGATGAATGTCCCCTACCCCAAGGAGACCCCGGCAGCTGCTGCTGATCCTACAGAATGCAACGGTAGCCATTTTGCTACCGCTGCTCCTATAGGACCAGGTCGCTCAGGATTGAGCTGTCCGGCTGTACTCCTGCTATACTCACTGGAAACAAACACCTCTAACCATGGGATACAAATATGTGTGCAGCTGATACAACACAGTTTGCCCTGGCTTCCCAATCAAAATACATTTATGGATGGATTAAAAATCTCACAAAATAGTCACTTTATTAGGGTCTTCTTAGAATAATGGCAGACTGCAAGAACACATCTTACAATACTGAGAAGACAATGCAATGCAAATGAGTCAACAATGTGTTTCATGTTGTTTGATACAAAACAAGCCATTAATATTGCATTGGTCTCATCATTTTCTCCCTAGGAGGTTCTAAAAAATGATAGGGGTCAAAGTCTGGGGTTAACACTTTCCTGAGAGCTGCCTCCGTTCCTCCACTCCCAATCCCTTCCACTTTTTGGGAGCAAAAATACAAAAAACACACAAAAAACTTCCAAAACAGAGCAACAATAATTAAAACACACAAAAACACAAAGAGGGGGAGCAACAGAGAACAACCAACAGCTGTAAAAACAATACACAGTAATAAAACAGCCAGAACAGCATTAAAATTATTCATTGAAACTTCAGGAGAATGAAATTAGTGTCAGCTGGTTCTAAAGTGAATCAAGTAGGTGTCAGATAAGTGTCCCTAGGGAAAGTATTTCACAGTTGGGGGGTCCTCACCAAGAAGCCCTATCTCTCATCAGGACCCCCCCCCAAAAAAAAGATGGGGTAGAATCTCTGATGCAGATCTTAATTACATACTGTTACTTGGAGGGAAGATTAAGCAGGGGATTTCAATGCCTCTGTTTCTGTCATCAGTGTGTTTTGTGGTGCCTTCAATCCATCCCCTGCCAAATACCCAGAAATAGGGGTGTAAAAATGGACCAGAGGTGTAGAGAGGGGTGCCTTAGGGTTAGGCAAATGCAGTGGGTGCTGCTGGCTGCGGCAGGGTGCAGCAGCGCAGAAAAACCTGCATGCTTTTCAGCCCCCTGCCCTCCCTTGTGTTCAGATTGTTCCTAAATGGAGAGATTCTGGGCACGGGGAAGTGTGGCCAGGTCACACACAGGGGTGGGGCAACTGCACGGGAGGAGCGATGATGTCGCCCAGAACCAGGTGCTTTGAGCCAAGGACAGCTCTGAGGAGGACCTTCCAGGCCACCCCTTTCAGCCAAGCATGTCCCAGGGCCTAATAGCGCAGGGGAGGAGTGACATGCTGATGTCACAGCCTTTGAAATAATGTGTTGCTCCCGCATCCGCAGGCTGCTGGAACGGCTCCATTTCTGAGCCAAGCGGGGGCAAGGGAGGGCAAGTAGGCCCAACTTTGCAGCACTCACCACTTTAAATGACAATACCTGGAGTGGCATGCACGGGGTTCACCTCCCCCAGTTGCCTCCCTTTGTACACTCCTGCTAGGTGTACCCCCTCAACCGGCGCCTGGGACAGATGTCCCCATTTGCCACACCCTGAATATGCCACTGCCCTCAGCACAGCACAGCTTGGATAGGAGCTCCAGTTGTCCCTTTTTTCCTGTTTAAACAGGTTTGTGTAGCATTTAAGGGTAGGGTTACCAGATAGAAACTGGGGCAAAGTGCCTATACCTTTAACCATTGCACAGGAGAGGTTATTTGGGCAGGTGCAGCTTTTGAAACCCTTCCATGATGAGCTGCACCTGCCCAAATTCCCTCTTCTTTACAATGGTTAAAGATATAGGCATTTTGTCCCAGTTTGTATCTGGTAATTTTATTTATGGGTGCAATCCTCAGCTGGAGTTAGGCCACCCCAGTTAGGCCAGCAAAGTTTGGCTGGCACAAGGGAAATTGTAAACCATGTATGGACTACTCTTGGAGTCAGGGAGGCCAGCACACACCCTCCCTGACTCCGAGAGTGGTCCAAACGCACTTCACAGTGTCCCTTGTGCTGGCCAAACTTTGCTGGCCTAACTAGGCCTAACTCCAGTTTAGGATTGTGCCCAGACATGTAATGTATCGGGTACGCGGGGGTACGCGCATACCCATTCCTAGGATTAGGGCTGGCCCCGCCCATTCGCCTGCCCAATCGTCGACTCCGTCGGTGCTCCACTCCGCCCCCTGCAACGTTTGAATTGCCTGCACGTTTGAGTTGCCTGCATGTTCTCAGAGCCAGGCAGGCAGGCAGCGGAGCGAGGGAGACCGACGGCAGCAGCAGCGTGAGTAGGTAGGCTGCCTGGGGCTCCCTGCCGAAGAGGCGCGATGGTTCCTGGGGGGGGAATTGGTAGCCCGTGCAGCGGTCCGGGAGAAGGCCTGGGACTCCCGGGCCTTCTCCCAGGCCGCCGCGCGGCCTACCAAGGAGACGCCGCAGTTCCTGGGGGCGGTTCCTGGGTTCTGGCTATGACCCCACTTCTGGTGGGCGGGCCCCAACACAAGTGCCAATCAAAAGTGAGTACCTGTTGCTAAATCATTTAGATGCCATTGCTGATTGTGCCCGAAATTGCACTACCCGGACAAAAGAAGTAAGTGAGGAAGAAAGGCTCAACCATACCAGCATCAACTCTCCTAAAAACAACTGACTTGGTCTCCAGGCTTAGTTGCAAATGCATTTTTTTCAACGGCAACTGTTCGTTTCTTTTTTAAACCTGCAGACAAACCTAACCCCCTGGACCATTTCTGAGCTAGGAATTTTATTTATTAATTTCCATTAACATCCCCCCATTCCCACCCCTTCCCTTCAGTCATCAAAATGCTTTCTAGACATGACAGGTCTACTTTTCTCCCCCCCCCCCGCCCAAGCCTATCAATCTCCATTTTAGACAACGTTGCGGGGGGAAAGATTTATGCTTCCTCTCCAACGATATTTCAAAGGGGAATTACTAAATCATAACCGCTCTTGTCTCCCTGCACACTGACAGGCTTACTGCTTCCCAGTTAAATCAAGTAAATGGGTTTCTTCTTCTAGGGTTGGGGTGTTCTTTGAGATTAAAGGGACTGCTCTGAATTTTCCCTGTGAACGTAGCACAGAAGGCCGAATTTGCTGAGCCATTGATTCGACCAAGAGGCGCAAGACACATTAGAAGCTGGGGAAATTAAAATTGGATTACTTGGCTCTCCTCTCTGGAGCTGAGCTATTTCAGTGTCTGGGGGGCTGTTAATATTTCATTTGGAATGTGCCTTTCACATGGTCAGTATAATGGTGGACTTCCCCCCGGGGGGGGCAAATGGGCCAATCTTGAATTTGGAGGTGATGACTGGACAGCAAATAATTATCTTTGTGCTTATCTTTGTGTCTATGACACCTGTGCTGGAGGCCGGGCGGCAAACCCAGGCACCACTTGGCTCTGTTCCCTGCAGGTCAGTTCCAGCTTAAGCCCTTTGGCTTGCCAAAGGCGCGAGCCTCTGGCAAGAGCCAAAGGGCAAGAGCCAAAGGGCTCTTTGCCCGTGGCTCTTCGCCGGTGGAGCGGAGCCTGGAGCCCGGAACATCTGCTGTTGCTGCTGCCTGCCTACCTTCCTGTTCCATCTTCCCGTGGATCAGCAAGTTCCAGCCACGCCCTTATTTTTTTTTTTGAATCTTAGCTGCCTGTCAACAAGCCAACACCAGCCTTTTAACTGAGTGAGTGATAGTGTGGCTGTGACTTCCTGGCTGGAGTGAGAGTCTGGCCAGGAGAGTGGATGGGATCCCTGCCTCTGTGAGAGGGGGGCAGGGAGGGAAGGAGCGAGGACCTCTGCCTCAGTGAGAGGGAGGCAGAGGCCTGCAGCAGCCCAAGCCTCAGTGGGAGTGGGGTGAGGGCTGCTGCACCGGTTGTTGGTGGGAGTGTGTGTGTGTGTGTGTGTGTGTGTGTGTGTGTGTTGGTGTTTTTTAGTTTTTTGTATTGTGCTGGTGGTTGGCTTGTAGGTCGCTCCCGCCGGAATTATGTGCTTGACACCTCGAGGGAGCTCAGGGGAGGGCAGGGAGGCCACCATCAGTAGAGTTACGGGTTACGGAAGATATGGCGGTGAGGGCTGGGCTGGACATTACAGGAGAAGGAGGGTCAGTCGTAGACAGACTGTCCCTCTTTCTGGCCCTCCCCTCATCCCTCTGACCCTTGGAAATCCTGGCAACAGTCCCCTGAGTCTGAAGCTGCTGCTTTTGAATGCCAGGTCGGTGAATAATAAAACCTCTCTAATCCATGATTTAATCTTGGAGGAGAAAGCCGACCTGGTATGTATCACGGAGACCTGGCTGGATGAGCTGGGTGGGGTCAGTCTTTCCCAGATTTGTCCGCCGGGTTTCCGGGTACTTCAGCAGCCACGACT
Organism: Lerista edwardsae; assembly: GCA_029204185.1. Classification (NCBI taxonomy): domain Eukaryota; kingdom Metazoa; phylum Chordata; class Lepidosauria; order Squamata; family Scincidae; genus Lerista; species Lerista edwardsae. The sequence continues at coordinate 7,815,662 of JAJKFI010000036.1, read as the reverse complement.
ACAGGGGCGGGGAGGCGGGGTTGCAATGGTCTATCGGGACTTCATCCGTCTCACCAGATACCCTGTTCAGCAGTCCACCGGGTTTGAGTGCCTTCGTGTTGTGTTGGAGGGGCGAGACAGAACAGGGATTCTGTTGGTGTACCGCCCGCCTTGCTGCCCAACAGTCTCCCTGCCTGAGCTGACGGAGCTGGTCTCGAGCGTGGTGTTGGAGTCCCCCTGCCTATTGGTGTTGGGGGACTTTAATGTCCATGCCGAGGCCCCAGGAACACCTGCGGCTCAGGATTTCATGGCCTCCATGACAACCATGGGTCTGTCTCAAAGAATATCTGCCCCAACACATGAGGCGGGACACACGCTGGACCTGGTGTTTACTGCGGGGCAGGCTGATGATGATCTGGAGGTGGAGGATATTAAGATCACTCCTTTGTCATGGACAGATCATAGTCTGGTGGGATTTAGGCTTGTTGCGGCTTCTCACCTCTGCAATGGCGGGGGATCGCACTCTATGATCCGCCCTCGGAGGCTGATGGATCCAAATGGATTCCTGAGGGCTCTGGGGGACTTTCCTGTTGCCAGAGTTGGAGACTCACCCGGTGCCCTGGTCGACTTCTGGAATACGGAGATGGCCAGGGCCCTGGATGAGATCGCTCCTGAGCTTCCTCTGCCCAGTCGCAGAATCAGAGCGGCTCCTTGGTTTTCTGAGGAGCTGCGAATGATGAAGCGGCAGGCAGACGACTAGAGCGTCGGTGGTGAAAGACTCATGCCGAGTCTGACCGGACTCGGGCTAGGGCCCATTCAAAAGTTTATTCTAGAGCAGTGGTGGCGGCTAAGAGGGCACACTTCTCTGCCACCATTGCATCTGCAGAGAACCGTCCAGCTGAGCTTTTCCGTGTGGTCCGCAACCTTCTACATCTGGCCCCCCCTATTGGTGGGGAGGAGCACACGGAGGCTCGCTGTGACGAGTTTGCAAAATACTTTGCAGACAAGGTCGATCAGATCCGGCATGACTTGGACGCCACTGTGGGCATATCTAGTGATGTCCCTGGGGAACCTGTCTATCCTACGATTTGGGATTCTTTTCAGCTTGTAGAGCCTGAGGATGTGGACAGGATTCTGTGGAGTGTGAGACCTGCTGCTTGTCCGCTCGACCCTTGCCCAGCATGGCTAATTAGAGCTGCCCGGGGAGGGCTGGCCGAGTGGACAGGGAGGGTGGTGAACTCATCTCTGAGGGAGGGGGTGCTCCCGCCTGCTTTGAAGGAGGCGATGGTTCGCCCCCTCCTGAAGAAGCCCTCCCTGGATCCCACAAATTTAAACAACTTTCGGCCAGTCTCCAATATCCCATTTCTGGGCAAGGTGATTGAGCGGGTGGTGGCGTCCCAGCTTCAGAGGGTACTGGAGGAAACGGATTATCTGGACCCATTCCAATCTGGCTTCAGGCCGGGGTTCGGGACAGAGACTGCCTTGGTCGCCTTGGTGGATGACCTGCGCCGGGGGATGGACAGGGGAAGTGTGACCCTGTTAGTCCTGCTGGACCTCTCGGCGGCTTTCGACACCATCGACCATGGTGTCCTTCTGGGTCGGCTGGCTGGGTTGGGGCTTGGAGGCACTGTTTTGAAGTGGTTCCGCTCCTTCCTGGCTGATAGATCCCAGAAGGTGGTGCTGGGGGACGCTTGTTCGGCACCCCGACCTCTTAGGTTTGGGGTGCCACAAGGTTCCATCTTATCCCCCATGCTGTTTAACATCTACATGAAACCGCTGGGAGAGGTCATCCGGGGGTTTGGAGTGGGGTGTCATCAATATGCTGATGACACCCAACTTTATCTCTCCTTTCCCCCCGATTCTGAGGAGGCGGTTGAGGTCCTGGATCGCTGTCTGGAGGCGGTTGGGGGCTGGATGCGGGCGAACAAGCTGAAATTAAATCCGGATAAGACAGAGGTGCTTTTGGTTCGGAAATCCACAGCTCGGGTATTGGACTATCGTCCTGCTCTGAATGGGGTTGCACTTCCTCTGAAGGAGCAGGTTCGCAGCTTGGGGGTTCTCCTGGATTCACAGCTACACCTGGACTCCCAGGTGGCAGCGGTGGCCAGGGGAGCCTTTGCTCAGCTTCGGCTGATTCGCCAGCTGCGGCCGTACCTGAGCTGTGCGGACCTGGCCACAGTGACCCACGCCCTAGTGACATCTAGGTTAGATTATTGCAATGCGCTCTACGTGGGGCTGCCTTTGAAGACGGTCCGGAAATTACAACTAGTACAGAACGCGGCGGCTCGGGTGGTTGCTGGGGCACGTCGGTTTGACTCTGTCGAGCCGCTGCTTCGGCGACTGCACTGGCTGCCGGTTCTGTTCCGGGCCCAATTCAAGGTGCTAGTTTTGACTTTTAAAGCCCTTTACGGCTCGGGTCCAGGGTATTTGAGGAACCGCCTCCTTCCATATAATCCAACCCGTACTCTTAGATCATCTGGGGGGGCCCTTCTGACTGTGCCGCCACCAGGAGAAGTGAGAGGGGCGGCGGCCAGGAAGAGGGCCTTCTCGGTGGTGGCCCCCCAACTCTGGAACACCCTCCCCTTAGAATTGAGAACTGCTCCCTCTTTGTTTACATTTCGGCGGGGGCTGAAGACCTTTTTATTCCAAAAAGCTTTTAACTGTTGACAGGCTGGCTGGCTGGCTGGTTTGTTCATTTTTATATATGATCCACTGGGCGTGTTGTTTTAAATTGTATCTGTTTTAATTTTGTTGTTTGTATCATTTTTTAACATTGTTTTTAACTGCTTGGTAATGTTAATTTTATCTTTTATCTTTTTTATACTGTAATGCCGCCTTGAGCGCCTCTGGGCGAAAAGGCGGGATAAAAATCAAATAAATAATAAAATAATAATAATAATAATAATAATCTTTGTGCACATACTTCTTTTCAACAATGTATGATCTTCCTTCCTAAAGAAGATTTGGACCAAAATACAAAACTTTTAAGTAGTAAGGTTATTGCTGCGTGCATAAACAGTAAGCTAGAACAATACAATGCAATGTACATTAGCAATGTACATTAGCATACATTAGCAATGTATGGCCGTGAGAGCTGGACCGTAAGAAAGGCAGAGCGCCGAAGAATAGATGCTTTCGAATTATGGTGTTGGAGAAGACTCTTGAGAGTCCCCTGGACTGCAAGGAGATCCAATCGGTCAATCCTCCAGGAAGTCAAGCCTGATTGCTCTCTGGAAGGACAAATCCTGAAGCTGAAGCTCCAATACTTTGGCCACCTCATGAGAAGAGAGGACTCTTTAGAAAAGACCCTCATGCTGGGAATGATGGAACGCAAAAGGAGAAGGGGGCAGCAGAGGATGAGATGGTTAGATAGTGCCACTGAAGCAACGAACATGAAATTGAGCGAACTCCGGAAGCTAGTGGAGGACAGGGAGGCCTGGCGTGCTGTGGTCCAGGGGGTCGCGAAGAGTCGGACACGACTTAGCGACTGAACAACAACAAAGAACAATACATTCAAGCAGTTAAAACAAACCAGCTATTCAAGGCAGGCAAGAAGCAGCATCAGGAGGATATGTGAGGCCTGCCCCTTGCAGGACCTATTGCTAAATGGCACATTTGAAACTAACAGCCCAATCCTAACCAAAGAACGTGCTGGCTGAACCAGGGCCGTGCCAGTGCTGGCAGCTGCAAAAGTGATTTAGAATGCTTTAAAAGGTAAAGGTTTCCCCATGACCAAATGGTCTAGTCGTGACCGACTGTAGGGAGCGGTGCTCATCTCTGTTTCAAAGCCTGTAGAGCCGGCGTTTTGTCCGAGGACAAGCTTCCGTGGTCATGTGGCCGGCATGACTCTACTCCGTAGAGCACAGAGCACTGTTCCCTTCCCACTGAAGTGGTCCCTATTTATCTACTTGCATTTAGGTGCTTTCGAACTGCTAGGTGGGCAGGAGCTGGGACAAGCAACGGGAGCTCACTCCATCGTGCAGTCTTGAACTCCCAACCTTCTGGTTGGAAAGCCCAGCAACAGTGAATTAACCCGCTGCGCCACCACGTCGTGCACTTTACAAAAGTGGAAGAAGCCAGTGTGCTAGCAGGTGGATCGGCAGAATCCTGCTAGCAGATGTAAGCCCATTCAGGGGATAGAGAAGAGTGGGGAAGAACAGGGTGGGGGAGGGCAGAATGGGGGCAGTTTGGTGGCTGGATTTGGACCAGGAGGAGGATGGGCTCCCCGCGGAGACCAGCAGCAGCCAAAATTCCCCCACTGAGCTCAAGGGAAGCCACACCGACACGACTGCATTTCCACATGGGAATTTAGATAAGATTGGGCAGTAAATCAAGGTTTCAGTCTTGAATACGCCTCCTTGAATGCTAAGGCCCCAACCAATCCTAACATTACACTGCTAGGACTAGTGTTCTGGAGGTGTAAGGGCCTTTCCAGTGGCCTGAAAGCCTAGCCACCATCACATACTTCCAGGTCTGTCCCAACCCCTGGCCCTCTTCAGAGTTATGCCAACACTATAGTTGGCGTACGTCCAAGGAAACCCATTGGCTATCAGGGGGCCTACTCAGGCCTTCTGATCACCTCACCGCCCCCATAGTATGTAATCAGGGATGTGCCGGAGTCACGTTTCACGAGTCGAGCCTTGATTCAGAGACCCCACAATTCAAGTTGAGACTTGAGTCATGGCTGAGTCTCGAGTCAACCGCTTTGAATTTTAGAAAAGTGGTATATAAATCCAATACATAAATAATAGTTCACACTGTCACAACTCAACATGGAAAAAATTGAGGACATGATCCTAACCTAAAGTTAGGCCACCATAAGTCACTTGTGCTGGCCCAGGAACGTTGCCAACGTGCCATAAAGCGTATTTGGACCACTCTAGGAGTAAGAGAAGCCATCACATCTCCATGTGCTGGCCTCCCTAACTCAGCTGCGCTTTTTTGACTCGGGTTCTGAGTCATTTTGAGAAAACAAATCAGCTTCAGCCTTCCTCCTCCTCTCAAGACACCCACCCCCACCTCCAGGAATGACCTACCTTCCTCCCACCATATCTGTGTCTGCCCTCAGTCTGAAAGGCAGCTTCTGGATCACCCATGAGGTCTTCAAGGCTAACATGGAAGTGATGGGAGGAAAAAAAAAAAGCAAGCAAGCACACAGTGATTACAGAGAGTCAGGACTCGAGTTTTTAGTTCAGTGCTTTTACAACATATTTTGTCCTAATCTTGCCTTCTGTCAGGGATTTCTGCAGTCTAAGAATGCCAATTTGCTTTTCAGAAATGTCATTTTATTATGTTACAATGACAGCACTTCCTGCTTGATGATATCACTTCCTGTCATGACATCACATCCAGGTTAATGATATCACTTCTGGTGGGTCCCGACATGTGTGCCATTCCAAAAAGTGGTTCCTGGTCTAAAAAGTTTGAATACACTTTTACCACTGCTAACTGGGCAAGAGGCACTTTTTCAAGTTGTGTTCCTCTTAGCAGGGGGAGAGTAATTGTCCCTCTTCACCCCTGTGCAGTGTCTTTCTAGTGGCTGTTGCTGGTAGTGTTTTGCATATTTTTAGATTGTGAGCCCTTTGGGACAGGGAGCCCTTTAACTTTATTATTACTATTTGCCTGTAAACCGCTTTGTGAACTTTGTGTTGAAAAGTGGTATATAAATACTATTGGAATGAATGAATGAATGAATGAATGAATACCACTGGCCTACAGCATAGAGATCTTCTGCAACGTTCCCAGATTTCTGCCGTATTACTGGTGTCAAACGGAAACACTTGTTTTGGCTTTGCAAGTCAACACTAGAAAGGCTGGACATAAGGAATTATTTTGCTGCCTTCAAACTGGAATTGCGTATTAATATATCCATTAGTGTTGTTTTAATTGTTATTTGTATATGTTTTTTTGGTGTTGTCCAATTGTATGATGTGAAGAGCACCTCATTTCGTTGTTCTCATACCTTGAGTACAATGACAATAAATTTCTATCTATCATCCAATTTTATGTTTAATGCGCCCCAGTGCGCTCTCTCTCTCTCTCTCTCTCTCTCTCTCTCTCTCTCTCT
>JAJKFI010000036.1:7760322-7809606 GCA_029204185.1 Lerista edwardsae | reverse complement strand
CACACACACACACACACACACACACACACACACACACACACACACACAAGTAATCTACCTGACATTTCAGAAAAAAGATTGGAGGGCAGTAAAATTTCTACATTTCTAACCTGGTGCTCAGTGGATAGAAAGCTGATATTTAAAAATTAATTGAGTGGAGTACATTTGCTCGGTTTGTTTCAGCAAAAGAACATTTCACAATTTGCGATAGTAATCGTGTGCCTTGTGTTTCACTCCTTTCTTGACGGCGCTTTTGGAGTGAGCTGCATGTGTGTGCACACTAGAGGGGAGGATTTAATTTTCTGAGATTTAAGGCTTTCAGAACTGCTCCGAAGGTGGCTATCCTAATATCCTAATAATCGGCTTTATCCTAAGCCGATGACAGTCCCTGCAATGAATTCATTCCGATAAGACCACGGCATGCAGCCTTCATGTGAGAGCGGGGCACAATGAGTGTCGGGACTAGATAACGTAGTTTAAACAAATCCTGATTGCTTTAGAAAAACTGGGCAGCCAGAAAGGTTGCAGGAGCATTTCTAATGAAGGGGTGTCGAAAGGGGCTGATGGGAACCAAGATGTCATTTTATGCCTTACAAGTGGAAACTTGCCTCGCCTCATGGGTGGGTTTTCATTTTACCTTAAATGACATGAGAGACAGCAAACCTAGGCTAGGATGTATTGCTGCCTCTTTCCCTGAATGGGGGCTGCCTTCCTGCATTGCTCCTCCCCGGTTGTGTGCCCCAGGCAGGTGAGAAGCCAGGATGGGGGGTGGGGGGAGCAGTAACTACTGCAAGTGCTGCAATGCATCATGAAAGTAATCCCACCCACTCACCTTCAGAGCAATTCCGGGCAGTAATGGGTGAATATAGGTAATTGTTGCAAGGCTACCTTAGAAGGCCAGATGCAGGGGAGTGGCAGTGAGATACAAGTTTCTGATTGTCTTGGGTGCTCCCTGAGGCATCTGGTAGGCCACTGTGAGATACAGGAAGCTGGACTAAATGGACCTTGGCCTGGTCCAGTGGGGCTGTTCCTATGTTCCTACAAGTACATGCCTGAAGAGGAGAATCTGGTTCAGGTGGCTGTCAAAGAGAAATGCTGTGGAGAACCTTGGCTAGCCACCAAGGTTTTCACCACTGTGATGTTTCCTGAGGTGTTTACCTCAGAATGCCAAGTGCAAACGAGTGGCAACAGCATCTTGTTGTCTTGTGTGCTCCCTGAGGCATTTGGTGGGCCACTGTGAGATACAGGAAGCTGGACTAGATGGGCCTTTGGCTTCCAGCAAGGCTTTCCTTGATATTATGTTGGAAGCAGCTCTCCATGGGGCCTTTTGCCTTACCATTGATTTGTACAATGGTATAATAATTTTGGCTGTTTTATTTTCAACTCCTGTTTTAATTACCCCAAGCATGGAATTTTTTGCCCCGATGTGCATCACTTTACACTTGTCTACATTGAAATGCATCTGCCATTTTGCTGCCTATTCCCCCAACTTGGAGAGGTCCTTCTTGAGCTCTTTACAATCCCTTCTGGTTTTCACCACCCGGAAAAGTTTTGTGTCATCTGCAAACATGGCTACCTCGCTACTTATGCCAGTCTCCAGGTTATTTATGAATAAGTTGAAAAGCACTGGCCCCAAGACAGATCCTTGGAGCACTCCACTTTTCACCTCTCTCCATTGTGAAAATTGCCCATTGACCCCCATTCTCTGTTTCCTGGCCCTCAACCAATTCTGAATCCACAAGAGGACCTGCCCTCCTATTCCCTGACTGTGATGTTTCCTCAGCAGCCTTTGGTGGGGGACTGTGTCAAACACCTTCTGAAAATCCAGATAGATGATATCCACAGGTTCACCCACATCCATGTGCTGTTGACCTTTTCAAAGAAGTCTAAAAGGTTTGTGAGGCAAGACTTGCCCTTACAGAAGCCATGCTGACTTTCTTTCAGCAACACTTGTTCTGCATGTTTTAGGATTTTATCTTTGATGAGGCTTTCCACCATCTTACCTGGAACAGAGGTTAGGCTGACCAGCCTGTAGTTTCCAGGGTCCCCCCTCCCTTTTTAAAAGATGGGTGTGACATTGGCTATCTTCCAATCCTCTGGCACCGTGGCTGTTGGAAGGGACAAGTTGCATACTCTAGTTAAGAGGTTGGCAACTTCATTCTTTAATTCCTTGATAACTCTTGGGTGGATGCCATCTGGGCCTGGTGCCTTATTTATATTTAGTTTATCAATTTGATCTAAAACATCTTCTTTATTAACCATTATCTGACTTAAATCCTTAGTTAGGAGAGGCCGTTCGGGTAGTGGTATCTGCCCATGGTCTTCTGCCGTGAAGACAGATGCGAAGAATTCATTCAACTTCTCTGCAATTTCCAGGTCCCCTTTTATCTCCTCTCTCCCTCCCTCACCATCCAGTGGGCCGACCGCCTCTCTGGCAGGTTTCCTGCTTCTAACGTATTTGAAGAACATATTTTATTGTTCCCCTTTATGTTTCTGGCCGTGCGTTCCTCAAAGTCTTTCTTGGCCTCCCATATTACCCTTTTACATGTCTTTTGCCAGAGTTTATGTTCTTTTTTATTCTCATCATTTGTGCAAGACTTCCATTTACGGAAGGAAGCTTCCTTGCTCTTTACGGCCTCTCTCACTTTATTCGTCAGCCATGCAGGCACCCTCCTGGACCTTGTCGAGCCCTTCTTTCCTTGGGGTATACACTTCTGCTGGGCCTCTACTACTGTTATTTTAAACAGCCGCCACACAGCCTGGAGGGACTGGACTCTTTTTATCTTCCCTTTCAATTTCTTTCTAACTAGCCTCCTCATCTGAGGGAAATCTGCCCTTCGAAAGTCAAGGGTTCTTGTGTCAGATTTGCTATGCCTTCTTTCCTGGACATGCATGGCAAAACCAATCGCAGCATGGTCACTGTTCCACAATGGCTCAGTAACATTGATATCCCTAACTAGGTCCCGAGTACCACTCAATATTAAATCCAGAGTCGCCTGTCCTCTGGTGGGTTCCATGACTAGCTGCTCTAAGGCACAGTCATTCAGCAAGTCAAGGAATCTGGTCTCTCTTGACTAGAGCACAAGTTGACCCAGTCGATATGAGGATAATTGAAGTCCCCCATGATTATAACCCTGTCTTTCTTGGTCACTCCCATGATTTGTTTCCTCATTTCAAGGTCCCCTTCAAGTTTTTGATCTGGAGGACGATAGCACCCCCCCCACACACACACACTATTACATTGCTCTTTTGACCTGATAGTTTTACCCACAGTGACTCTATGGTGGAGTCCGGCCCACCTTCAGTTTCTACTCTGCTGGATTCTATCCCTTCTTTTATATAGATGGCCACCCCACCGCCATCACGCCCTTCCCTGTCCCTCCTATAGAGTTTATAGCCTGGGATTGCAGTATCTTACTGGTTCTCTGCATTCCACCAGCTTTCTGTTATGCCTATTATATCAATCTTTTCCCTAGTCACCAAACATTCCAGTTCCCCCATCTTTTCTCGGAGACTTCGGGCATTTGCATAATAACACCTATATAGGAAGTGTTATAATGCCTATATAGGAGGTATAAATAACACCTATGTAATAACACCTATATATAACACCTTATTTGATCCAGTCACTTTGCCTCTTTTTCTATTGGACCAACTGTCACTTACACTCCTGCTTGCAGTCCTATTTTGTACACTGACATTACTCTGTGGTACTCCTCCACCCTCCTCCTCCCATAGGGATGAGGAGTTCCGAACCGGACGCCGCTCAGCTCCTGTCGGCTTTCCCCCAGGAGTCAGTTTAAAAGCTGCTCTGCCACCTTTTTAATATTAAGCGCCAGCAGTCTGGTTCCATTCTGGTTCAGGTGAAGCCCGTCCCTCTTGTACAGGCCTGGCTTGTCCCAGAACATTCCCCAGTGCCTAACAAATCTAAACCCTTCGTCCCGACACCACCGTCTCATCCACGCATGGAGACCCCTGAGCTCCGCCTGCCTAGCTGGCCCTGCGCGTGGAACGGGTAGCACTTCTGAGAATGCTACCTTGGGGGTCCTAGCCTTGCAACTTAAATTTAGCTTCCAGGACCTTCCGGCTACATTTCCCCACGTCATTGGTGGAACATGCACCACGACCGAAACCTCCTCCCAAGCACTCCTTAACAGCCTATCTAGACGAGACGTGATGTCCGCAACCTTTGCACCAGGCAGGCAAGTCACCATGCGATCCCCACATCCATCACAGACCCCCCTCTCTATGTTCCTAACTATAGATTCACCCACTACAAGGAGTCCACGTCCCCATAATATCCCACATGCTGATCTGTCCTAAAAAAAAATCCATGCAGATTTGCAATTCCAGTGTAGTGCCTCCCACAATCATTCCATTACTGGAAAATTTCGAAGGTGCCTTCAGAGAGGCAGACTTTATGCCGAATTTAGCTTCGGGGAAAAGAGGATGATGAGCAAATTCAGGTGAAATCCTCCAGCGCCTACTAACCAGTGAATTACAATGTGCACTCCTTTTATATTTCATTTTTAATTTCCGAGCGCCTAATGAATGAGGAATAAATGATTGCATCCGACTAATCACAAAGCCTCCACACAACCCCCTTCAAACAGGTTGGCAGCCGAGGCGCACAAAGCAATGCGTTTCTTGGGGAACAGCGTGGGTAATATGTCTTGCGGGGCAACGCAGTTAACTGCACAGTAAGTAAGGTCAAATTATGTGTGAAGCAAAGACATTTAGCATAAAAACAGTATTAATAATTCAGTGGGCGAGCAGGCGTGGGGAACGAAACGAGACCGAGATGGAGAAATGCAGCTGGCGTAGGAAACGAAGACACGGGATGCACGGTGGAAAGAGCAATGGGGAGTTTTCGGGTCAAGCCGACATGCTGTGCTGGGCTTACAATAGCCTGCAATGTTGTGTCTCTCTTGGTTCAGTACTATAGCTACCGGGAGGGGGGAATGGCAGTGCGGTAAGTATTGCGGTTGTTGCAATACGCAATGTAAGTTGCCTCTCCCAGTCGCCGTCAGAGTCATTCTGCGCAGCGATGGCAACAGATGTCCTCCTGAGTCAGACCCTTCCAAGGCAGACTCCCATAGGTGGGAAGTTCAGAGCTGCATTACTTGGGACGGTTTCCTGTGCATGGACAACTTGTGGTGTCCTCACACCAATATGCTCATTTATGTATGTTTCACGTGTTTGTACCACCCTTCTTCCAAGGAGCTCAGGGTGGTGTACATTGTTCCTCCCTTCTTTTTGTTCTAACAACAATCCTGATAGTACATAAGAACATAAGAAGAGCCCTGCTGGATCAGGCCAAAGGCCCATCTAGTCCAGCTTCCTGTATCTCACAGCGGCCCACCAGGTGCCCCAGGGAGGCATGAGACAACAAGATGCTTGCATCCTGTTGCCACTCCCTTGCACCTGGTACTCTGAAATAGCCTACTACTAATGTAAGGGGGTTGCACAATCATCATTGCCTGTAGCCCAAAATGGACTTTTCTTGGCCTGCCTGTTCCAGCACAGGTTATGATGGCACACTTAATGTATTTAATTTTATTGTATGGGGGCTGTGAAAATTCTCCTGCTTGATGATGTTACTTCCTGCCATGACATCACTTCCTGGTTAATGACATCACTTTGGTGGGTTTTTTAGATTGTCATTCTAAAAAGTGGGCCCCGGTGCTAAAATGTTTGGGAACCATTGCCCTAAGCTGCGTATCCCAGCCCTACCCCTACCCCTACCCCTACCTTTGCACTTTAGAAATAAAAAAGGATGTCTTGTATAAAAATACATACATTGGGACACAAATGTCTGGGGCACGTTTGACCAGGACACAGTAGTCCTGAACGCACAGGAAAGCGCCCTGCTCTAGCACTTCTCATGCCATGAATGGATCCTGGAAGGGGGGGCAGAGGGGCACAGGGGTGATACAGCAAAATGCTGAGGTTTCTGCCAGGGCAAAATCTCTTTTCAGAGAAGCTCAGGGCACAATCCTCACCTGAAGTTAGGCCAGCACAGTTAAGCCAGCAAAGTTTGGCTGGCTCAAGGGCCTCCATAAAGCGCACTTGGACCACCTTCACAGCGCAATCCTACTTGCCCTCTTGCGTCGATGCGATGTCATTGTGTCGATGCAAGAGGCGGAGCGCTGATCGCCACCCCTGCGTCAGTGCTCCCACTGTCAGGTTGACGCTACGAGTAGCGTCGGCCCAACAGTCCCGACAGCGAGCTTCTCCTGTGTCGGCTGAAGGCAGCTGGCACAGGGGAAGCTCTGTGCCAAAGTGGCACAGGGATTGGGCGAGGGAGGGAGAGGGAAGGCGGGATGTAGGCGGGACATGGGTGGCCTTGTGAGGTGGCCATATGGCCACATCCTAAGCCAGTTCTGGAGGCCACGCGGCCCCGATTCGGGCCATGCGGTCTTGTCAGATCTGCGCCGCTCTTTATCAGCTCCAGCCTCTCCCCACCCAGCGTTGGATATGGCGCTGGCTGGCCAACCTTGCTATTCTGGCACTGGGCAGGATTGCGCCCTCAGAGTCAGGGAGGATGTCACACATCTTTGATCTGCACGTCTCTAAGAGTGGTCCAAACATACTTTAGGGTGTCTCTCGTGCTGGCCAAACCTTGCTGGCCTAACTGTGCCAGCCTAACTCCAGGTTAGGATTGTGCACTCAATCAGTTTAGTGAGTGAGTTCCTCGGGGGCGGCATTCTGCACACCCCTTGGTTACAAATTCTGTGGGGCAACATTCATTCATGAGCACATTCCTTTGTGCTGTGCGCAGTGGAACTCTTCCCTTTCCGCCCGCATTCCTGGACATCAGAAGTGACAAAGGACCTGTGGCCTCTTTCCAATTAACACCACCTTCTCCTCCTGACATGGCGCAATTAATGTCACCGTGTTTGATGAAGAAAATGCAGTATTTATTAATGCCAGAAAAACAGCCTGGTGGCACTGAGCATGGGCGGACTGAAGCCTGCCAATATGCCGGGGACGTGCGGTTGCAAAGGTGTCAGGCGTTGTGGGCTCATCGATTTATTTTATCTGGTGAATTCCCGGCCCACTTCTGAAGAACTGTTCCCTTTACCACAGCACGCCAGGCCTCCCTGTCCTCCACTAGCTTCCGGAGTTCTCCCAATTTCACGTTCATCACTTCGGTGACACTGTCCAACCATCTCATCCTCTGCCGCCCCCTCCTCCTTTTGCCTTCCGTCTTTCCCAGCATGAGGGTCTTTTCTAAAGAGTCCTCTCTTCTCATGAGGTAGCCAAAGTATTTGTCCTTCAGCTTCAGGATTTGTCCTTCCACGGAGCAATCGGCTTCCTGTAGGATTGATTGACTGACAGCATAGGTAGCACAATCCTAACCTGCGCTGGGACAGGCAGGCCGACTGCCCTGCGCTGCATCCAACACAAGTTTGGCTTCCTCCGGAGCTCACCGTGGGGCAAAGACATGTTTGTTCCCTTGTGCCAGGGTAGGCCCCACCTGCCCCAATGGGCCCGTTGGGATCTGCGCCTGCAGTTTAGCCGGTGCAAGTCTGAGCACACTGCGGCAGCTCCAGTCAAGGCTGCACAGCCTGGGGAGGGGGTTTGGATGTGCCCGTTCATCTGCCCTCCCCTCCCCAGGCTGCTCCTCCCGTGGGAATGCCCTCCCCCTCCCCCTGTGTCCATCAGCCTTGGTCTACTCTTCTCAAGGGAGTCTGTGAAGAAGGCACGTTTGGTGTGCCTTGAAAGGCCTTTCCCGTCCATCGAACAGCCTCTCTTCCGCCTCTTCACTGTAGGCTCTTCCATGTACTACAGAGAGGTCATCTCATTCTCCACTGAACAGAGGCAAAATTCAGACACAGCAAGGGGCAAGACCCAAAGGGGTGGCAGCAGATCTCGATTGGTAGCAGGGATTCTTGTGGTATAATAATTGAAACAAATGGGCATCTGTCCCATAGAACAATGCAAAGCATCTTCTTTCTTGTTGCCTCCAATATTTCCCTCCCTTGTAATTCTGGAAAAAAAATGTGAATAGGAGCCAGTATTGGATGCTAATTTCCCCAAATTAGCTGTAAGTTCCAGACAGGGCTGGCTCCAGGAGGGCCGGGCCCCAAAGTGGGCTATTCCCATGATTCCCATGATTAATTGTCCCTATTCACCCCTGCGCAGTGTCTTTTCTAGTGGCTGTTGCTGGTGGTATTCTGCATTTTTTTAAAGATTGTGAGCCCTTTTGGTACAGGGGGCCATCTAACTTGATTATAATGATTTGCCTGTAAACCGCTTTGTGGACTTGTGTTGAAATGCAGTCTATAAATTGTTATGTATGCAGGAGGATAGCCGGGGGTTAAGCCTGAGCAAGAAATCTGGAGGGGTTGAGCCAATCACCCCTTCAATCAGGAGCCCTGAACTATATGAATCCTGAAGAGTGGGGAAACTGGGGGTGGAGTTAACTTTACACCAGGGTTGGGCTGTTGCCTTCAGTTCAGTTCTAACTGTTGCCTGTTGCAATAAATGTTCAAGCTGCACCTGCATTGTCTGAGTTCCTATAGCGTGGAACCCAATATATAGCATAAATACTGTTGATTGACTGTTAATTGATTCTGTGGGTCACTGAATCCTCAGTCCCAGATGTATCCTTCACAGTGTGGTTCTCTCCTCTGGCTGCGTGCCATTGAGATTCAGCAGGCAATCATAAGTCCAGCCTGGACAGGCCCTCAAGGTCGTATTCTGTTCTTTTGCCGGCTGGCCTTCTCACACCTCCCCACACTGGCTAACAAGCTCTACAGTGACGCTGTTGTGCCACAACAGGTACTGCAGCTTGTCACAGCCTGGCATTCAGTCTCCCATCCAAAAACAAGACCACAGATTCTCCTGCTTAGCTTCAGACAATACCGGCAGCTCAACTGTCAGTCCACACCACCTGCCCCCTAAGAAATATGCTACTTTTGCTACGACATAAATTCGGCCCAATTTCCATACCATTTAGTCATGATTAACTTATTTGGCTTCAACATAATGGTTTTAATCAACTTCTTATTAGAAACTTGAGTCAATAAACGCAAAGTTTCATGTCTCCCTTCTCTCTTAAAAATGCCTAATTAAAAAGTAACTTACACCAGACATTTTCTAAGTTATTTGTTGATAAGAGAGTAGATACATTACCCAAAAGAGTTTCTCAAGGCTAATGTAGTTTCTTCCTATAATTCCACAGCTCCTCGTAATCAAAAATCAGGGCCCCCCCAAACAACATGCTGAAATATTCAGCCTGTTTAAATTTAAATATTTAAATGTTAAATATTTAAAAAGCCTGGCTTTTTAAAATGTCAAGATAAAGGCTTTATGATGGTCACAACGAACAGATTAGTTGCTGTAAAACAGAATTCTGGAATTGAGGATTTAGTGATTTTTTGGGGGGGGGGGAGGGGGATTACATGAAGTTTTGATGTCTGAAACGCAATAATTTATTCTGAATCAGGACCAAACCTCTCTGATGCAAGGTCCCAATTCAGGTGGACTCACACCTACTCACCACTAGCTCCAACTGCAACAAAATACAAGCAGCTGATTACAGGCAACTTAAAAGCAAAATAATTTCTTACGAGTGCAATCCAGAGCCCGGGCTAGCATAGGTATGCTGACAGCCCTGCCCCATATCCAGCCTGGGGCTTGGATGTGCTGCGCTGCTACCTGGGAAAAGGGGCAAATATTCCCCTTCCCTTGGGTGACGCACAGCAGCCCCAGTGGGGCTACTTGGAGCTGTGTTGCAGAAATCGATGGTGCAACCCTGAGCAGCCAAATTGGGGCAGCCCGGGCCAGGAACTGAGGTTGGGAGCTGGCCCAAAGGCTGGATCCTGCTTCCACCCCTCATGGGCTACCCTCCCTCCACCCCATTCAGCCCCTCCCTCTGCCCTGTTCCACCCCCTGCCTGAAGTCCCTGTGCCGGCCTTGGAAGGCTGGCCTTACCTTTAGGCTCCAGGGCAGTGGTGTTATTCTACCGGGACGCTGGGCGGGACATCCGGGTGATCAACATCCCGCCCGTCGCGTTCCACAGAGTTACACCATTTGCGTAACGTACGCAAGCGGCGTAATTGGTTACGCAAATGGCGTAACGCTGTGGAACGCGACAGGCAGGCTGTCGATCACCCGGATGTCCCGCCCAGCGTTCCGGTAGGATAACACCACTGCTCCAGGGTCAGGAGGCGGAGCACATCCCTGTGCTGGCCTAACCCCCTTCAGAATGGCGCAAACATACTTTATGGGGTTTGCAGCCAGACTGGGCTGACTTGTGCCGCCTAGGGGGGGTGGGGTGGATTAGGGTTAAAGTGCGTTTGGACCACTCTCGGAGTCAGGAAGGATGGCGCATATTTGTACGTTGGCCTCTCTGCAGTGGTGTCATTCAAATGATTTAGGAACAGGAACTCACTTTTGATTGGCACTTGTTGGGAACCCGGAACCAGCCACGGAGCCCGTTAGGATCCGGAACTCCCGTTCTGGTCCGTTCCCCCTGAATGACATCACTGCCTCTCTGGCTCTGAGAGTGGTCCAAATATACTTTACGGCAGGGGTCCTCAAACTAAGGCCCGGGGGCCAGATGCAGCCCCCCAAGGTCATTCAGAGCCACTGACATGCTGATTGGGTTAAATGAAGCCCTGGCCCTGGCCTTTATCCCTTTATTGCCCGATAGCAAGGTGGAAAACAGAGGCTTTTGCTGTTGTCCAATAGAAGAGGTGATTAATTAATGAGGAAAGGTGTGATCTCTGGAGGGTTGATTGGCAGGACTGGGGAGGAGGGGGACAGAGGAGGGCTCCGGGAAGCTGCTATGTCCGCCAACTTGAAGAGTCGTTGATGGTGCGAGTAGCAGCTTTCCCACCTGAGTGGGTGGGGGTCCGTTAGGGGGGATACGCACTCACGGAGGCAGGGGCTACTTGGGCTGTTCCGCTCTTCCTCAGCGGCTTGGGTCGAGTTGCGCTCTTCTCCCGCTATTTTGGGGAGGGTGAATGAGAGGAGGAGTCGGGTGAGGGACTGTGGGGAAGGAATTGTGGTAGTTCCTTCTCTCTCTCCCTTTTCTCCCCCCTACGTTAGACCTTGTTTCCGTGACCCGGTTTGAGGCCGCGTGCTGTGAGATCTCCTCGCCTTCCCTTTCCCCTCCACTAATCTCCGCTAACTGTTTTGCGTCCTGAGCTGTACGCGCACTGTGGGCCCCCCCCACTCTACTCTCTTTCGCTGCTACCCTCTTCCCCTACAGCTAATCTGTGGCGGTGGCGGGGGGGGCGCAGGAGCGAAGGCACCGGGTGGCTTTTGTTTCCCTGGCCGCGGTTTCTGAGTTCTGAACCTCTCCTCCTGTCCAAAGTTGTGAGAGCAACACAGGCAGATGCTCGTTCTCTGTGCTTGTTGGTGTGTTTTCTGTTTTGGACTGTTCTAGGCCAGGTGGAAGTGCAGAAGGTCTATAATACATTCTTCATGTCTTCTACCTTGAATTCAAGTTTAAAGCTACATTTTATTAAAAAGCAGCAGCGGCAGCAGTGCTTTTTCTCCATTTCTGATCTTCAGAAATGATCCTTTTTCTCCATTTCTGATTCACATGATAAAAGCAGCCTCTTCCGGGGGGGCGGGCAGGGAGACATTGCCAAATGCAATCTGAATGTGTGTGTGTGTGTGTGTGTGTGTGTGTGTGTGTGTGTGGTGGGAAGAGATTCAATCCAATGTCTGTGTGTCTATTTGTGCGTGTGTGTGAGAGAGAGATTGCCAACTGCAATCTGAATGTGTGTGTGGGGGAGAGAGTGATCCAATCCAATCTGTGTGTGTGTGTGTGTGTGTGTGTGTGTGTGTGTGTGTGTGTGTGAGAGAGAGAGAGAGAGAGAGAGAGAGAGAGATCACCACCTGCAATTTGAATGTGTGTGTGTGGGGGGGAGAGAGATCCAATCCAATCTGAATTGAGTATGTGTGTGTGTGTATTTGTGTATGGGAGAGAGAGATCTCCCACTGCAATCTGAACCCTGAGAGAGAGAGAGAGAGAGAGAGAGAGAGAGAGAGAGAGAGAGAGAGAGAGAGAGAGAGAGATCTGAATCCAATTCAAGCACCCAAACCTGCTATCAAAAGGTAAACTAGTTCTTACGGTCTTCCAGCCCCCTCCCAGGTCATCTCAGCTGCTGCTGAAATATGTGTATCTCCATATCCTCCATACAAATATCCATAAGATATGTGCAGTGTGCATAGAAATTTGTTCATATTTTTTTTCAAACTATAGTCCAGCCCCCCAACCATCTGAGGGACAGTGAACTGGCCCCCTGTTTAAAAAGTTTGAGGACCCCTGCTTTACGGTGTCCCTTGTACCGGCCAAACGTTGCTGGCCTAACTGTGGTGGCCTAACTCCAGGTTAGGATTGCTGTCTAAATAAAAGCACTTAAATTTCAGTGTTCCCTAACTATACTTACTCCAAAATCCATTTGAGGAGTTCACTATAATTCTCGGATCCCCAAAGAGGCAGGTGAGAATGACTACACACAGATGCTTTCTTTGGGGAAGTCAATCCAGAACACAGACTAGCATCCTTGCTAACTTTGTAACTAAGAAACAAAGGTCTGATTGTGCGTTTCTCTGGTCCAGCTAGATGCATTACAACCCCCTGGGCATCCCAACCTGTCTCTTACCTGGTCAGGTGGATGTCCAATCAGCTGGCACATGCCAATCCCAGCAAGTGGACTGGCAAAGACCTATTGTTCTTAGGGGAATCCAAGCAAAGAAGACATAAATACAAAAAAACAACCGGTCAATTGAGCTGTGCAGTCTTTCTGCAGTGGCACTGATATCAACTTGCTTCAGGGAAGCCTATTTTCTGTGAACCGAGATTGAGGCCTGCCTTAAGAGAAACATATAGGGAAAAAGAGGGGAGTATGTTAGTTTCATGAAGGCTCTACACAATCTTTACACTTTTATTTAGAGCACAATCCTAACCTGGAGTTAGGCCAGCACAGTTAAGCCCACAAAGTTTGGCCGGCACTAGGGCCACCGTAAAATGCATTTGGAACACTCTTGGAGCTCGGAAAAATGGCAAACATCTGTGTGCAGGCCTCTCTGACTCAGAGCGCAATCCTAACCTGGAGTTAGGCTGGCATAAGATAAGACAGCAAAGTTTGGCCATCACGAGGGCCACCATAAAGCTTGTTTGGACTTCTCCCAAGAGTCAGGGAGGATGGCTCATGTCTGTGTGCTGGCCCCTCTGACTCCAAGGGCGGTCTAAATATTCATTCATTCATTCATTCATTCATTCATTCATTCAACTAGTATTTATATACCGCTTTTCAACACAAAGTTCACAAAGCGGTTTACAGGCAAATAGTAATAATAAAGTTAAATGGCTCCCTGTCCCAAAGGGCTCACAATCTAAAAATATGCAAAACACCACCAGCAACAGCCATTAGAAAACACACTGCACAGGGGTGAAGAGGGACAATTACTCTCCCCCTGCTAAATATAATACCATGTGAAAAGTGCCTCTTGCCCAGTTAGCAGGGGTACTTTAAAGTGTCCCTTGTGCTGGCCAAACTGTGCTGGCCTAACTCCAGGTTAGGATTGAGTTTTTAGTTAGTTCCATGTATTAAGCATAGGTCTTACCTCCTGTGTATTCTTGAGTTTATTTTGAGCATCAGTCATATCTGTCCAAACATCAAACAGAGAAGACCCCAATCACGAGACGATGGCAACTTTTCTGATACAAATGAATGCAATATGCAGTCATCCAACTGGAAAAAACCAAAAGCCGTCAGTGACAAGCATTCATTGTGTCTGCTTTTCAAACTATCAACAAGACAATCAGAGTCGAGCAATCAGTCAGTCAAGAAGGCAGTAAGAGTTAAGTAATCAGTCAATCACAAAGACAATTGGGAAACCAACGTCTAGCAATTTAATGTGGGTATTGAAACACTTATCTTTGGAAAGAGGCAAAGTAGAAGTCCACAGTCAAATATCGGCGGGTGGCATAAATACTGTTATGAAGAGTGGGGTTCGCTCACCCCACTTAGGAACGTGAATCAGGATTCTATATTTTTGCTCACAGTCGCCACCCTTGTCATGGTGAGTGGTCCATTCTTTCTGTCAAAAGTGACGCATCCCAGCCTACCTCCCAGCCAGGGACAGCCTGCTAGTGAGCTCTAGTGAGATCATGGGGCTACCATGGCTCTAGAATAGGGCTATCCAAACCCTGGCCTGGGAGATGGAGCTGGGGTTTGGGAAAAGCCCTCCCTGAGTGAGTAGCATTTACCCAGACATGTCATGTAGCAGGTACGCGGGGGTACGTGAGTACCCATTCCTAGGATTAGGGCTGGCCCCGCCCATTCACCCGCCCACTCGTCGACTCCATCGGCACTCCGCTCCGCCCCCTGCAACGTTTGAATTGCCTGCACGTTTGAGTTGCCTGCACGTTCTCAGAGCCAGGCAGACAGGCAGCAGAGCGAGGGAGACCGACGGCAGCAGCAGCGTGAGCAGGTAGGCTACCTGGGGCTCCCTCCTGAGGAGGCATGGCGGTTCCTGGGGGTGGGAATCGGTAGCCCGCGCGGCGGCCCCGGGGAAGGCCCAGGACTCCCAGGCCTTCTCCCAGGCCACCACGCAGCCTACCAAGGAGGCACGGCGGTTCCTGGGGGTGGTTCCTGGGTTCCGGCTATGACCTCACTTCCGGTGGGTGGGCCCTGACACAAGTGCCAATCAAAAGTGAGTACCTGTTGCTAAATCATTTAGATGCCATTACTGCATTTACCGTTCCACTGCATCACCATGTTGTCTGCAAGCTGCTCTGTGCACAGGGAAGGTCTGGGCAGCTGTGTCTGCCTGGGCAACCTGATTCACAGGCGCATACCTGGACGTCATGACGTTGCCGGGAAGAATCGCGCGCGCGCACGCAGTTCCACCCAGCAAGCGGTAATCAGGCGAGGGGGAGACACAGCTTTCCCCCGCCTGATTCTGCACCCGTCGGGAGGAACCCCGCGTGCCCGTTGCTGGTGAGAAACGTTGGCAAGGGGCGCGTGCAGGCACAGTTCCTCCCGGCGAGCAGGGAATCAGGCGGGGGAAAGACGCAGCTTTCCCCCATCTGATTCTCCGCCCATCGGGAGGAACCCCGCGCGCCCCTTGCTGGCAGAAAATGTCGGCAAGGGGCGCGCAAAGTTCCTCCTGGTGGGCAGGGAATCAGAGGCGGGGGAAGGCGAAGCTTTCCCTCACCTCTGATTTGCAGAGCCGGGGGGTGCATCGCAGCTTGCCGTTGCCGGCTTTTCCTCGCTGCCGCTGGCCTTAAAGTGCCAACGGCAGCCAGGAGAAGCCGGCGGGCTGCGGCGCATGGCGTGCCTTGGGCATTGCGAGGGGGGGCTAAGGGCCATGGGCACCCCCCAGGCACATGGCGCCCCAGGGCTCTTGCCCCTCTTGCCATACCCTAGCTACACCTCTGCTGATTCATAGCCTTCTGGGACACTGGGCAATAGATGCAAGCATCCCAGAGCATCCCTGTGCACAATGCGGCTTGGAGAAAACAGAGCGCAATCCTCACCTGCCGCTGTGCCAGCTCAGTGCTCTTGCTCTTGACCAGCGCTGTCGCAAAAATGTGGTAAGGTGCGTCTGTGCCGCAGAACTGGCCTCTGGGTACACAAGCAGCAGTGCTGATGCATGGGCGCCCGTCAGCTGTGCCGGTCAAGTGCCAGTGTCGCTCTGCCAGCGCAGGACTGTGCTGAGGGTGTGCCAGAGGCATAACAGGGCAGTGCCACAGGCAGAGATGGGACGCAGCCATTGGGCAATGTCGTAACCCCCGTCCTGGGGCTGGGCAGCCCTGATTCTGGCCAACTGGACTTGCACCTGCTGTTTTGTGGGCACAGATCCGAGCAGCCCCACAGAGCTGACGGGTTTACCCCAGGGCAAGGGGCAAACATCCCCTTGCCCCGCACTAAGCTGCTGCCGCCTCCTAGCATGCTTAGGATGCAGCCTAGCTGTGCCGGCCTGGCTATTCCAGCACAGGTTAGGATTGGGCTGCCCAAAGCTGTGTCTGCCTGGGCAACCTGATTCACAGGCGCATACCTGGATGTCATGACGTTGCCGGGAAGAATCGCGGCATTCAACACATTGAAGAAGATCAATCTTCTTCAACACATTGAAGAAGATCAATCAATTGAACCTTGACAAGGCTGGAAATAGAGGCAAAAATCGCCAAGCGTGGAAGTAGCTCACGAATGACACACGGATCCCAGTGGTCAGTGGCATCTCTACAGGGAGGGCAGAGCTCTAAGTTTTGCAAAAAGCCTTACCTTGCAGTGGAAATCACTCCTCTCCTGCACCGTTTTAGCCAATCCTCACAGGGAACAGCAACATCTTGGTGTTGCTTACTGGCTACAGCAGCAAGTGAGAGGAGGGATTTACATGACAGGGGAAGGCTTCTTGCAACACTTGGAGCTACAGTAGCATTTTAGCTGAGAGGACAACCTGCTCCCGAAGAACTAGCTAAGGATTCAGAGAAGAAGATGATGGCGGGGAACAAACATAAAGAGAAACACAGCTCTAAAGAGAAACACACAGCTTTCTTTTTAAGTGCTTATGGGGAGGGCTGGAATCTATTTTTGGAACTCGGGAAGTTTCTGTAGAACCTGGAACTGTATCAATTTAGGGCAAGAAACCCTCACTTCTGTCACTTCCCAGGCAGCTGGATCAAATTACTCCTGACTTTGGGAGACGCCGATGACAGAAACACTCCCCTTGACAAAGTGCTTTGTCTCTGTTCTGAGTGGTGAAGAGTTAGCATTGCGGCCCGGGTGGACGTGGCTGTGCGTGATAAATCGGCCCTGGTGAGGAGCTCTCTCCGCTCCCGCCACTACATAACATTAATATTGATTATTTCGAAGGAACTCCATCCCAGGGCGTGTGAATGGCTACACCTCGTTGGCTCCAGCACTTTTGAGACAGTGCAGGGCAAATTCCACTGCATGCGCACATCAAGACACCGGAGAACGTTTGTCCGCTCGCTCCTGATGGAGGGAGATCACCTGAGCGACTCCAGCTTTTTAAAAACAAAGCGTTTGTTTTGCAAGGCTGTCCGGATTGATGCAGCAGGTGGCCTGTTGGCCGTCTGCACTTGGGGAGGCCGGCTCAGTTTGGAACGGAATTTAATAAACGGGAATTGACTCCCTTCCTTTATGACCTGGCTGCCGTGCATCCTTTCTGCGAGTGGAGTCCCTTCTGGATCATGCTGGGATGAAAATGCCTCTTCTGTCAGCCAGGATATATGGCACAATGGCTCCCCCAATGGTCTTTTGGCTACAGAAGGAGTCGGTTTGCAAATAAGAACGTCTTTGAAAGAAGTTGCAGAAGGTCAAAGCGTTAAGTGTAATGCAAGTGTTTGGAGCAAAGCAAGGAAGTCAATGTACCTCGCAGCATGTTCAATGTGTCGTGAAATATGCTGAACTTTTCTTGGGTTGATCAGTCGCATCCCTGGCCCCAAAGCTGCCCTGGGGCCAGGTCTGCAGACAGCCGCACTCCCCCAGAGAGCCTCCCCACCTATCTCACTGTTACGGAGCCTGCACAACACTCTGCTGCTGTCCGACAGCGTTGTAACGCCTTCAGACGGCATTTACACACTAGTTCCAGATCCCTGCAGGACGGAATGATGGCAGCAGAGGCCGTGCCCCACCCTTAAAGGGCCTGGTGGTGAAGGTGCCCAGGGTGTTTGACTTCCCTCAAATAATGGCAGGACCACCACTAGATGAAGCCTCATCCACTTGTCTCCACCCTTCTAATGAAATCAATGGAAAAATAGTTTTAAAGGCTGACTTTCAGGTTTCTTGCTCCTCCATTGTTGCCCTATAGATGCTATACCTCATTCAGCCACTAGATGGGGTGAATAATGGAATCTAATGGAATGTGGGAAGGAAGGAAATGGGATTTTGATCTTTTTTTCCCTTATTACAAGGTATTTAAGAGTGGACCCCTATATCACTGGTGAGTCAAATAAGTGCTTACTGAATCAGTAAATAACAAGGCACAACTGTAGTTGCTTTTGGGTGTTTTTTCCCCCCCTTGTTTTATGCTAATACTTTTATTGCAGTATTTCTTATGATTGTTATTATTGAACGTTATATTTTGTTCTTGGTTGGGGTTTTTTTGGGGGGGATGATTTTTTCCTCTATTTTCTACTCTGTTTTGAGTGCTCTGCCTATTCAGAGGGAAAGGAGAGCTATACATCATTTTAACCAATCATAAATAAGTCACTGAGCATTGCTAAACAAGAAAAGGTGAGGCTATAATACCAAGAGTACCTGCCAAAGCCTCCCCCCTTACTTGTTTACTGGCATCCTGCAACAAACCTTTGGACTGGTGTTCATGTATTCACGCAATGAGCAACCCAGAATTAAATACAGGCCAATAGCATGCTGAGAAGAGCCAAATAAATATCATTGGCTGCATATATAAAAAAGATTGGCAATTGATCTCTCTTTAAATTTAACATGCACTCATTGACTCTGATGCTGATTAAATTAATATGCTTCTCCTAGTAGTACCTACTTTCTAAATGAAATATTCAATATTCTTCTCTTGCTACAGCCTATTTATTCAGAGCTGATTAATTAAGTTATTTTTCCAAAAGATGAAAGGTTGAGGGCAGGATGAGTGGTGATATTCTGACGAGACCTGTTGTGCAAATGAGAGAGATTTTGCATAGACAGCTATGAAACTAGCGCTCAAATTGACATTAAATTTGAGCTTGCAGCCTCCTACACAAGGACGTTACTCTTTCACAAACTGGTAAGGGCATGAACTCTGTGTAGTGGGAACAGCAGAACAATCTAAGCCTGTTTAACTAGGAACTATTTCTTGTTATCTGCTGTCTGGAAAATCCAGGGCAAGTTAGATAGAACATAAGAACATAAGAAGAGCCCTGCTGGATCAGGCCAAAGGCCCATCTAGTCCAGCTTCCTGTATCTCACAGCGGCCCACCAGGTGCCCCAGGGAGGCATGAGACAACAAGATGCTTAGATCCTGTTGCCACTCCCTTGCACCTGGTACTCTGAAGTAGCCCACCACCTTTGTAAGGAGGTTGCACAATCCATCATTGCCTATAACCCATGATGGACCTTTCCTCCAGAAATCCGTCCAATCCCCTCTTAAAGGCATCCAGACCAGATGCCATCCCCATCTCCTGTGGCAAAGAGTTCCACAGATTAACTACCCGCTGGGTAAAAAAGTACTTCCTTTTATCTATTTTAACTCCCCGAACCCTCAGTTTTAGCGGATGCCCCCTGGTTCTGGTGTTTTGAGAGAGGGAAAAGAACATCCCTTTATTGACTCTATCCCTTCCATGCATAATTTTGTATGTCTCAATCATGTCCCCCCTCAGGCGCCTTTTTTCTAAACTGAAGAGCCCGAAACGCTGCAGTCTTTCTTCATAAGGGAGGTGCTCCAGCCCCGTAATCATTTTTATACAGGTCCATATAAAAGAACAACCGGCTATTGGGGTGATTTTCAACATTATACTTCTCACTGCACATTGACCTCTATGGTCTTCTCTATGGTCTTTGCCTCTTGTGATGCTGGAAAAATTCATTAGGCCACCAGATAATCCACAAAACTGTGTTTTGTATTTATGTTATTTAGTTATCAATTGTAGCCTGCTCCTCTCTCCCCCCCCCCATTCCACACATACACAATGGGTTACCCAAGGCGGCTTCCAATGCATAAAAATCACAACAAATATAACAAAAACAATACAATAAAACCAGGAGGTCACACAATCAAATAGTGACATAAAATACAAATGAAATGCAGTAAATGCAGCATAAAAAGACACTGCGCAGAGAATAAAACATTGAACCATAAAGCCATAGGAACAGTTAAAACAGCAGCAATCGAAATATCAGCATAAATCTCAGAAAATGCACATAGCCATACTATAACAAAAAAGTCAAATGAAATTTTTAAAAAGCTCTTAACCCTTGGTGCTGGTGTGGGTGCAAATAGGTTCAGTTCAAGCCGGATGGAAGTCCATTGTTGCAATGCCATCACAGATAAGGCTCTCCCTCTGGTAGCTACCTACCTGGCATCAGTGAAAAATGGCATGTGTAGGAGAGCCCCATCAGATTCACTCAGCTGGTATATACAGAAGAAGATGGTTCCTCAGATACCCCAGTCTCAAGACACAAATGCTTTGGTTCCCAAACCGTGAGTTGTGGTTCATCAGGGAGCCTGGGAAACCAAGCAGGAAAACTTTGCCACTCTATACAATGTACAGGACTGTAGCCTTAGAGCTGCTGTCAATGGCCCAATTGGCCAAGGGAGTCACCTGTCGAAAAGGTTTGCGAACCACTGCTGAAAGACCTTTAATACTCTCTGGGCGCAATCCTAACTTTCCAGCACCAGGGTAAGGGCCATGCAGCTCCGAGGTAAGGGAACAAACCTGCCCTTACCTTGAGGAGGCCTCAGTGACTACTACTCCACTGCAGGATGCAGCACATGCCCCATTGGCACAGCTAGGTCAGTGCTGGAAAGTTGGTTAGGATTTGGGCTTCAGTGAGCTGATTATTCCCCCACCTTCTAGCTGGCCAAGGCACCAGTGCATAAGGTGGAGCGCGTGCGTTAATGCTGACAATGGTGGAAACGCTGACGTTTTTGATTGGCTATTTTAAATCAGTGTCCCCCTCCTGAAGCTCATGTATTGTTATTTTGGTTCATTTATATCCCACCTTTCTTCAGTCATGGAACGGAAGTTGCTGTACTTGGGATTCCCAGAGCGGCTCCCCGCCCCCAACTGGCATCAACTAGATCTAGACCTACAGCACCATCCTATTCTGCCCATAGTAGAACCCCCAAGCAGCACCCCCGTGTTGGCGCTAACGCTCTGAAGCTGACACTACGAGTAGCATCGGCTTCAGAGCGCCAAAGAAGAGCCTCCCTTGAGCCGACCGAATCCGATCGGCACAAGGGAGGCGCTGTCCCATATCAGGACGGGGTTTAGTGGGAGGGAGGCGGGGGTGGGATTTGGGCAGGACGTAGGCGGGCTTGGGAGGTGGCCATACGGCCACAGCCTAAGTCCGTCTGTGAGGCCGCGAGGCCCGAATTGGGGCTGCTCTTTAGCAGGCGCAGATCCAAGGAGCACATAGGGGAGGCTGGAGCCTCCCCTACAGTAAGGAAGCACACGCTCCCTTGCTGTGGGGGGGGGGGGCTCCAGCCTCTTCTATGCAGCATCAGCTATGGCACTGCCAAGTCGGCCTCACCATTCCAGCGCTGCATAGGATTGCGCCCTCAGTTAGCTTCAGCAAAGTGCTCTCAGACCATGCCTTGGGACCAGCTGGTATGCATTCAGAGAGAAACTGGCGGAAGAAGAAAGAGCAAAGCAGGAAGGGAGGGAAGAAATCCAATAAAATAAATAATAAATAAATCAGCAGGAATTCAAAAATTACGAAAATAGGGGGTTTGAGTGTGTCGCGCCCACCCCTGCGGCCTGCTGCCCACCGGGGCGCCCCACACTTACCCTGCTGATAGGGGGTGGGGGCAGCCTCCCGGCATGGCATGGCAATGCTGATGCGCCCCCTGGCTCGACGCCAGACGGGCGGAGCACGGGAGGGGCATTCCCGGCTGGCAGCCGCATCGGCTGAGGCTGTGGCCTGGCCAGGCGCTGGCAGGAGTGGGGGGAGCCCCACCCTGGCTGGGGAGGAGCCGGCATCTCACCGGAAGGATCAGGGCTCTGGCTGACCCCACCTGGGCTCATAAGGAGCCCGGCTGGGGAAGGAGACGGTTGGGTCCGGAGGTCCTGCAGAGGCACGACCACTTGAGAGACCGTGGGGGCTGCCAGCCCTCCTTCCCGGACCGGCTACCTTGAGGGGGCAAGCCCGGGACCCTCACAGGGGGGACCGGCGAACCGGGGGGAGTACCTGCAGCCAGTGGTGCCCCCTCGTGGCAGAGGTTGGGGGGCACAGTGGAGGGCAGAGGAACTGTCACCAGGAGGCAGCCTCCCCAGCAACACCATCCCTGGGGGCAGAGCCCCTCCTCGGCAGCCTGGGGCACCCCTACCACAGCCCCCAGGGGATCAGCAGGGGCCCCACCACCTCCACTACCACCCACACCTGATAATCGGGGGGAAACCCATACCTGGGCAGAGTGACGCCACCTAACGGCCAGGTCTCAGCACCAGCGCCGCAACTCCTATTAAAGGGAAGAGGGGGGGTCCCTTGAGGGAACGAGGGCACCCCCCCATGAATGTAAAGCAAGTTACTAGAATAAATCGGCTCTGCCAATCAAGCCAACAGGTCTCCAGCCTTCTTTCTCGTTGGTACGCTGCCCCTCCATGAGTGACGAAGGCGAGGCGACGGGCATGGACTTCACAGGGTGGCATAAAAATTGCCATTCTGAACAATTCTGAACTTCCAAATCTTCTTTGAGACTCTATTTACAGAGGCCAGCTTGACCTTACCTTTGTAGATTGATTGAGATCTTAAATTAATTATGGCTCATTTCCTCCGTTTCCAAACATTACTGGATTGGATGCTACCCAAAGGAAGTGATTAACAAGACAAATAATCCAATTTCTTCTGAAAAGAAACACTCCCTTACGTTGCCCTTCGGTTACTCTTTTCTCTTTGCTTGATATTGTGGGTATTGTAATCTCTCTTTCTAGTACTGTACTAATAATTAAGGCAACGGTGACATTTTCCATTAAAAAGCTTCCACCAGTGTATAAACAGAATTTATATTGTGCTTGGTTGGAAGTCAGTGCTCGCTGCATCAGGACTGAAGCAAATGCTTCCCTCAAGTTTAATGCAGATGACTTGAGAATACTGGAAGCATTTGTGTTGTTGTTGTTGTTGTTGTTGTTCAGTCGCTAAGTCGTGTCCGACTCTTCGCGACCCCCTGGACCACAGCACGCCAGGCCTCCCTGTCCTCCACTAGCTTCCTGAGTTCGCCCAATTTCATGTTCATCACTTCGGTGACACTGTCCAACCATCTCATCCTCTGCCGCCCCCTTCTCCTTTGGCCTTCCATCTTTCCCAGCATGAGGGTCTTTTCTAAAGAGTCCTCTCTTCTCATCAGGTGATCAAAGCACTTGAGCTTCAGCTTCAGGATTTGTCCTTCCAGGGAGCAATCAGGCTTGACTTCCTAGAGGATTGACCGATTGGATCTCCTTGCAGTCCAGGGGACTCTCAAGAGTCTTCTCCAACACCATAATTCAAAAGCATCGATTCTTCGGCGCTCTGCCTCTTATGGTCCAGCTCTCACAGCCATACATTGCTACTGGGAAAACCACAGCTTTGACTAGGCGAACCTTTGTTGGCAGGGTGATGTCTCGGCTTTTTATTAAGTTGTCCAGGTTCGCCATAGCTTTCCTCCCAAGAAGTAAACGTCTTTTAATTTCATGGCTGCAGTCACCGTCTGTGGTGATCTTGGAGCCCAGAAAGATAAGTCTGTCACTGTTTCCATTTCTTCCCCTTCTATTTGCCAGGAAGTGATGGGAGTGGTTGCCATGATCTTCGTTTTTTTAATGTTGAGCTTCAAGCCAATTTTGGCACTTTCCTCTTTCACCCTCATCAGAAGGTTCTTTAAGTCTTCCTCACTTTCTGCCATTAGAATGGTGTCGTCTGCATATCTGAGGTTGTTGGAAGCATTCATAACCATGTGCCAATCAGATTTCTGCAGATGGATCTTTGTTCCAAGAGAGAAGTACCCTGCTGTTTGCGGGGAGAACAGATTATATATAGAAGTCAGCTACAAATGCATGCATTACTCCATATGGAGGCCCTAAATGTCTTTATTCCAATTTGATGTGTGGCTCTATCTGAAATACGGCGTTGCTGTTTCTGCCAGGATGGTCTCAAGCTGGAGAAGGTACAAGAAAGTACCACCAAAATTATCAGAGGGATGAAGCAGGGGCATAGCTAAAGAAGTGCAGGGGGGGTGCAATTGCACTGGGCAACAAGCTTGGGGGGGGCAACAAGCTAGTGGCTTGACAC
Organism: Lerista edwardsae; assembly: GCA_029204185.1. Taxonomy (NCBI): domain Eukaryota; kingdom Metazoa; phylum Chordata; class Lepidosauria; order Squamata; family Scincidae; genus Lerista; species Lerista edwardsae. Next base: position 7,785,664 of record JAJKFI010000036.1, on the reverse strand, counting down.
TAGTGGCCAAAATTTTGAAAACCTTGGAATGTATGAATCATGATATGATTGGAATGTATGCCATCATGTTATGTATCATTGGAAAGGTAATGTCCTGCAGAATGCAATGACACAAACCAGAGTGTAATGTCGTTTTTCTTATGTAAATGGACAAAAAAAAAAAAAAACACAGCGAAAACGAAAATACAACTGTGACATCACTTCCTGTTGTGATGTCACCTTCTGGGCAACATTTTGCCCTCTGCACTGGCCTACAATTTCATTAGCTATGCCCCTGTCTGTAAGGCTAAACATTGGGCTCATTTTAGCCTGGGAACAAGAAAACAGGGTTGGAGTAATGAATATGATAGAGATTTGTGAAATTATATGTTAATGTGGAGAGAGTAGGCAGAGGAAGAAAGGGGGTGGAGAGAAGCTTTTCTCCTTCCTTCACAACATTAGAATTTGGGATCATCCCATGAAATGATTTGGCAGTAGTTTCAGAAAATGCACAGACACAAAAGTCCTCCTTCATATCAAGCCTAATTATTAGTTTATGGACCTGATTGCCACAAAATGGGGATGTCTACTAGAGACCTTTGTCTGTTGGAAAAGGGGATGAGCCAAATTCCCAGGAGCAGTAACGTAGTCAGAGCGTGTGGTGTGCGGTAAGTATTGCAGGCACTGCAATGCGACCTGTAAGCAGTCCCTCCCACTCCCCATTGGAGCTATTCCAGGTGGCAATGGCAATGCATTGCTGTCGTTGCCCATTGGCACAGCTATGTCAACGCTGGAAAGCTGGTTAGGATTGTGCCCTGGGTTGCCTCTCATTGGGAATGCGTAGGGCCCTTTCAAATACCATACACATGCACGCATACATAAGTGCACACATAAGTACCAAATTAAGTACCAAGGGAACTCCTTGCCACAGGAGGTGATGGTGGTGCCTTTAAAGGGGGATTAGACAGATTTCTGGAGGAAAAGTCCATCACGGGTTACAGGCTATGATGGGTATGTGCAACCTCCTGATTATACAAGTTGGCTACTTCAGAATGCCAGGTGCAAGGGAGTGGCAAAAGGATGCAGGCATCTTGTTGCCTTGTGTGCTCCCCGAGGCATCTGGTGGGCCACTGTGAGATACAGGAAGCTGGACTAGATGGGCCTCTGGTCTGATCCAGTGGGGCTTTTCTTATGTTCATGTGGGGCTGTGTGGGGGCATGCAGCAGGTGCATTGGTGTCAACAGCTGCACAGCCAGTATGTGTGTATGTGCTGGATTAGGAAACAACAACGCGGCTGAACTCATCCGTCTTCCAGTTCTTAATATCAGTCTCTAGCCAAATATGCAACATATATCAGTTTTCATTATATGTTTCCACTCTGTCTGTGCCATTGACTATTCTCAGACTAATAACAGCAATTTCATTTCACATTCATGTGGGGTGGGGAGCAAAGGAGGAAGCCAAGCTTTTGTCGGGAGTTAATAATTCCCACTGATTAATCAAAGGTAATTACATTATGAGGAGTTATGTCTTCACGTATCCCGAACCATAAAGTGAAATTCTCATTAAAATTATATTACATTCATTACCTGCAGACACCCAGATTCCCAGAGATATACATTATATAAGAATCTCCACTCCAATATTGTTCAGAAAAGCTCATTACAATGATTCAAGGCAAGCCTCCACAGTGGAAAAACTCTTGTTTAGAGAAGCCCACATGGAACACTGTTGGTGGGGTCTACTTCTGTCTCCAACGACCGTGACCCATAAGTCAGCCTGCTGTTGATTCCTGTCAAGGAAAAGTCTACTTTGAGAAATGGTAGGTGTTTGACCTCTTTTCCTATGTGTTGTTTTGGTTTTGTACAACCTTCCTTCACGGGCACAGAGACCCAAACATTACATACACTTAGAGCGCAATCCTAAACTGGAATTAGGCCAGCACAATTAGGCCAGCAAAGTTTGGCCAGCACAAGGGACATCGTAAAGCATGTTTGGACCATGGAGTCAGAGAGGCCACCCACAGACGTGAGCCATCCTCCCTGACTCTGAGAGTGGCCCAAACATATTTTACTGTGGTCCTTGTGCCAGCCAAACTTTGCTGGCCTAACTGTGCCGGCCTGACTCCAGTTTAGGATTGTGCCCTTAATTACAGTGGACCCTCCCAGATGCGACCATAACCCACTTCTGGTTCACATCCGCAACTTCTGCTAATGTCTGAGAGGTGTTCTGAGGCCAGGAAAGGCCAATGGGGCCAAAGGCTGTGGGAAATGGCTTTCGGTTAAGCCCTGGAGGCCTTCTAAGGCCTTCTTTCTGAGGAATTCACGGATGGTGGAATTTGTGGATGCTGAGCCTGCAGATAAGGAGGGCCCACTGTATATATGGGGAGGAAGTGTGGTCTGGAGGTTGAGCTGTTGCCTTTGCCTGAAGATGCTAAGCAGGATCAGCCTTGGATTGGCCTTGGATGGGAGACCGGAAGTCACTAACAGAGCTTGTGGAGGAATGGGAAGAGTGTGGAGGAGTCAGCTGACAAAAGAACTGGCCAAGGTGTGATCTGTGGTGGACTGTGAAGGCTCAGAAGTTGCAAGAGTGCAGCCAGGATCATGACCACACATTGAAAGGGAAGAAACTGAGGGTTCTGTGAATGGTACATAGAACAATAATGATTAAAACCCCAATTGAAATATGGGGCTTATGAACAGCCTGCCCATGTAAACCGCCTTGAGTCCAACGAAATCTGGAGAAAGGCAGTATAAAAATACATCAAATAAATAAAATAAAATAAAATAAAATATGTACTTAATTAAATATTAAATATTATATACTGGGTTTTGGAGAGAAAGTCCCCCTCCCTCAAGCAGCACTATACCAGTAATTACAGATTAATTTTTGTTTACCATATATACTCATGTATAAGTCAAAAAAATGATGCCTGAAAATTGACCCTGAAAATGTGGATCAACTTATGCATGGGTCAATAGGGTAAATAAAGGTTCTGGCAGCAGCTGAGGGGGGCAGGGTTAAGGAGTAGAATGGGGGATAGAAACAAAATAGAGCAATTTTACTTATCAGTAGTTGCTCTCAGGCATCAACAGACAGAAAGCAAAAATAAATAAATGAATGAATAAAAGGATAGCCATTTTGCCTTCTCCAAACAAACAGGGGTAAAGTCGCATACGGGAATTGTAGTCGTTATGAGAGCTGCTGCTATGGAAATGCTGTACTATATTCCTCACAAAGCATACAACACCCATAAGTGGCTTCATCTCCTTTCTTTCCTGCTTGGAGAATTTCTCCATTTCTGTGCTGCCTCAGAACAAGGTGAAATGGCTCGGAATTTTTGTTGGCTTTCTGCTGCTGCCTCAGAGAAATTACTGGTAAGTCGTTTTCAAAGAATTCCATACTCCTCTACGTTTTATCCATGACTTCATGTATCACTTATCCATGTATAGGTGGATATACACTTATCCATGTATAAGTGGATACATGTACTTATACATATACTTATCGACTTATTCATGTATCACAGCAAATTGTATTTTTATTTTTTTACTAAAAGCGTGTCCTCAACTTATCCACGATATCGACTTATCTACAAGAGTTTTATATGGTATCTGAAATCAAGCCAAAATGAAATAAAATAATCAACAGCAGTAGCAATCCGAGGGAAGGAAGCTCCGGGCTTCTGAAATTGAATATTTTCTGAAATTGAATATTTTCTGACTGGGGTAGCAAAGTACTACTGAAAGAGTACTACTGAAAGTACACAGAAATAGAGACAGGTTTTGTTCATTCTTTGTTTCAAGCTGTCAATAGACTGATGCGGAAAGGCCTTTAAACCTTGCTGAGAATCTCCCCCCAACCCACACACACACACACACACACACACACACACACCACTGCAGTCTTTTAGCCCCATTCTAACTAAAATTTGAAATGGCTTGGCATTTTGGAAAGATAGACTTAACAGAACACTAAGGATTAGTCAATATTGTGACTGCTACAGCCATGATAATTTGGTTATAAATGAGTGAAAGAACATTCTGATCTGATGCACCGCAGCTTCCCCCCCCCCCCCCGCATCTTTTGCTACTAGCCTGTAACTTCACGGCTGATAGCGTATAATTATCACAGGTGAACCGGTTGGCTCCTTCAAAACATAATTGCCAGGTTGGCATGTTACAACATTCTTCTTGTTATTTCCTTCCTTTAATTCTTTCCAAGTAGCTTTGATGAAACAGACACAGATCTTCACCTCCTGCCTTCTGCCTTTGGGAAAGCTGCAAGCTCGGGGTTCATCATTATTTGATGGCCCCTGCAATGGAGACATCAAGAGGGACCAGGTAAAATTGCTCTGGGGTCAAATCTGGCTCCTGAAAATGACACTTGGCCATTGGATCCTCCCTTTAAATTTTCTCCCTGGATTTTTCCTCTGTCTTTTCTTAGTTTTTTTTCTTTCTCACCATTTCTATGCGAGACTTAAGTTCCTCTTAATGCATCTATACCTGCTTTATTCTCACTGTTCTGGGAAGGAAAAATGAAGCTAGTTTTGAGATGATACAGCCCGAAGTGGCTAACAAATGAATGAAGTAGATGGGCTGAGCTGGAATAATCCCATGGGGACCCACTAATTATACTTCACATGGATGTGTTCTTTCTGCACAATCATGCTCTGTTGCTTTACCTAGAATCAGGCAGTGGCATTCTTATCAGGGGGCAAAACACTAGGTTTTGCAGGAGCTCGAGCTCCTATGTAATGCGGCCCCTCTCACGCGCCTCCAGAGCCATTCGCTGCTTGGATTGCTGGCTCTGAGGCTTTGCGTTCCGAGCCGCAAATGGCTCTGAAGGCAAGGGGGAGGAGATGCATTGCTCAGGAGTTCAGGGCACAATCCTAACGAACTTTCCAGCACTGACACAGTTGTGCCAATGGGCAGGGCTGCATTATCCATAAGGCTGAGTAGACTTGAGCCTAGGGGCCCCACAAGACGAAGGGCCTGTCAATGTTCTTGCTAATGTGCCCTGATATAAATAAGAACATAAGAACATAAGAAGAGCCCTGCTGGATCAGGCCAAAGGCCCATCTAGTCCAGCTTCCTGTATCTCACAGCGGCCTACCAGGTGCCCCAGGGAGGCATGAGACAACAAGATGCTTGCATCTTGTTGCCACTCCCTTGCACCCGGTACTCTGAAGTAGCCTACTACTAGTGTAAGGAGGTTACAACCCATCATTGCCTATAGCCCACGATGGACTTTTCCTCCAGAAATCCGCCAATCCCCTCTTAAAGGCATCTAGACTAGATCCCATCACCACCTCCTGTGGCAAAGAGTTCCACAGATTAACTACCCGCTGGGTAAAAAAGTACTTCCTTTTGTATGTTTTAACTCTCCCAACCCTCAGTTTTAGCGGATGCCCCCTGGTTCTGGTGTTTTGAGAGAGGGAAAAGAACATCCCTTTATCGACTCTATCCCTTCCGTGCATTATTTTGTATGTCTCAATCATGTCCCCTCTCAGGCGCCTTTTTTCCAGACTGAAGAGCCCCAAACGCTGCAGTCTTTCTTCATAAGGGAGGTGCCCCAGCCCCGTAATCATTTTCGTTGCTCTCTTCAATCAATCAATCACTACTATTTATATACCACTTTTCTACATAAAGTTCACAAAGCAGTTTACAGGCAAATAATAACACTAAAGTTAAATGGCTCCCTGTCCCAAAAGGGCTCACAATCTAAAAGAATGGAGAACCCCACCAGCAACAGCCATGAGAGACACTGTGCTGGGGTGAAAAGGGACAATTGCTCTCCCCCTGCTAAATATAAGAGGACACCACTTGAAAAAGTGCCTCTTGCCCAGTTAGCAGGGGGAGAGCAATTGTCCCTTTTCACCCCAGCACAGTGTCTCTCATGGCTGTTGCTGTGAGCCCAGCATGGATGGGTTGATGTTGTTCCCTGCGCCGGCTGGTGTGAACATGCCTTACATGACATTTGTGACAACCCTGGGCCAATGCAAGCAGCAAGCGTCAGCCCAGGCACAGTTTGAATTTCGCCCTTAGGATGCAATCTAAACCTTGCACAGTTAGGCCAGCAAAGTTTGTCTGACACATGGGGCACCGTGACATACGTTTGAACCACTCTCAGAGTCAGAGAGGCCAGCACACAAACATGCGCCATCCTCCCTGACTCTGGGAGTGGTCCAGACGCCCTTTACGGTGGCCCTTGTGCCAGCCAAACTTTGCTGGCCTGCCTACCTAACTCCAGGTTAGGATTGCACTCCTCATCAGTAGTGTCATCCGGCAACGAGCTGCCGGAATGCTAGGCAGGACTTACCGCTTGATTGATAGGCTGTCCGTGTTGCGTCGCCGCCTGCCCGCCCGCCGCGCGGGCTCCCTCCGGTTGGTGCGCCCCTCCGCTGCTTGCCTAGGCATCCGGCGCGCCCCCCAGGCAAGCGGGCACCCCCTCCGAAGCCAGGGTGCCCGCACAGCGGGCGGGCAGGCGGCGACACGTCACAGACGGGCAGCCAATCAGGCGGTAAGTCCTGCCTAGCATTCCGGCAGCTCGTTGCCGGATAACACCGCTGCTCCTAATGTAATATAGGTGACATACTCTCAGTGAGTCCTTGGGAAAGATGGCTTGGATATTAACATAGGCTCCTAGGCAAATTTCTCAGCCTGCCTCCTCCTGAGCCTGAACTTCGTGACCCATGTTCTTTGAAGAAAGTCTCAAAGGCAGCACTTCTGCTAATGAAGTCCCCACTCATGCTGTGTAGGAGAGGTCTCAGAGAACCACTCCCCCTCAACCACTTCCCTGATTATTGCACCAACCTCTCAGATTTCTGGGTGGAATAATATCACAAGGGCAGGCTTCACACGGGAAAATGCGCCTCGCTTAGCAGAAAACTGGACCTCGCCATTAGTTCCTGGAGGTGTTTCCTGACAGAAGCAGGCTGAGGCAAGCCGCTGGGAATCTTGCGTTTGCTGTTTGGGCTGAACTTGTATAGCCAATAAAGAGAAGTCTCCGGTCTCTGAGGTTGTTAATCTGGGAACTTGGCACCAAAATCTAGCATTTTTACAGTGCACAGATTCTTTGTCTTCTTTAAGAGCATGTTCAACTGGCTTGAAGTTTGTTTTTAATGTGTCCCTTGGCTTTGTAATAGAGAAACCTAATGAGAGAGCGGAGCAGCCAGAAACCTTTTACTGCTGTGTACACAGGCTGAGACGCTTGTTGTGTACTAGAGAGAACATGAATTGCTGATCAACGGAGGGCATGGGAGACTCAAATGGGGACTCCCAGTGGCCACGCTCCAACACCGTCCCTTCTACCCCAGTGGCGGCATATTTGTTGATGGCTGAATTGTGCTACCCAAGGGCAGAGCTAGGCAGCATCACAAGCCCTACTAGCTGACTCAGGCGCTTCTTGGGTGGCTCAGGGGACCAATAAAACTCACTGCTACAAGACGTGATGGTGGCCTTTGGCTTAGACATCCTTCCAAATGTGATTCAAAAGTGCTCAATTCCTGCAGTGCCGTTCTCAATGCTAGCAGATCTCATAAGAACATAAGAAAAGTCTTGCTGGATCAGGCCAAAGGCCCATCTAGTCCAGCTTCCTGTATCTCACAGTGGCCCACCAGATGCCTCAGGGAGCACATGAGACAACAAGATGCTTGCATCTTCTTGCCACTCCCTTGTATCTGTCATTCTGAGGTAAACTTCTGAGGTAAAACTCTGAGGGAAATATGAGGTAAACAGAATTTATCCCTGTACCCCGCAATAAAGACACAGACAAGTTCCATATAGTAATAGGGGCCACTTTATTAACTATTTATGCATATCAACAGCGGCAGGGTCTAAGCTAACATCGTGTGGGCATCATTAGGGGAAACGGTGCTGCCCATCTACCTCCCCCGACATTCTTGGGCGAACCATCTGACTCCAGGTCACAGCAGGTCATGGAACTGATGCAACCATTCGCAGTAACCCCAAAGGGTTGGGGTGGCTGGGCAGCCAGGCTGCCTAGGACTAGCCCCAAAGCCAGCCTGGCACTACCCAGGCAGGTGATCAGCCCGCCCGTGTCACCGAGCCGCTTAAGCAAGCATGACTGGGTGTGGATTCTCCCTCGCTCTTGCTGCCCCACAGTGGACACCGTGATCTAATATCCCCATCCTGCACGATATCTGCCTAAGTGACCGGGATAACTAGCCTATTAAACTCAAAACCACTCCCCGCTAACTCCAGTCTGGGGTAGGCAAAACTACCACCTGCCCCATCAGCCAATCATGGATGGTGACAAAAAATTCCTACCCAGCCCCCTCATGGGCGACCAGCTAGTCTCATACTGGAAGGGTGGTAGGAAGGCAGATCATCGCCTGCAAACGCCCGAATGCCTGGGCAATCCTTGCAGCGGGGCACGGCTAATTGGCTCGTGCCCCCCAGCCAATCAGAGGCTAGGAACCTGCCCATGCTTCGTGTGGGGGCCAGGACAAATTCTGGCGGCATGCTTAATGCACGCCACCAGCGTTTCCATCCTGTCTGTGGGGAGGGAGCTATAATAACTTGCAACCCAACCTGGGCCTTAAGAACACAAGAAGAGCCCTGCTGGATCAGGACAAAGGCCCATCTAGTCCAGCTTCCTGTATCTCACAGTGGCCCACCAGATGCCTCAGAGAGCACAGGAGACAACAAGATCCCTGCATCCTGTGGCCACTCCCTTGCACCTCCTCAGGGCTCCTGATTGGAGGGGTGACTCCAGCTCTCTTGCTCAGGCTTAACCCCTGACTGTCCTCCTGCATACATAACAATTAGTCTCTCCTCATGAGCTTCTTCCTTTATTATATGTCTCTCGGCTTCAGTGGCCTTGAGCAGTTGCTTCTTTTCCTCTTAGTTTGCAGTATGTATATAAAACGTTTTCTGTGATTCAGCTCTGCTGCGATTGAATTGTTTTTACTTTTTTTCAGGAACTCGGCTAACTCGTCTTCCTCCTTCCTGTATGGCTGAATTTCAAATTTAAGAGGATGGATTCATGATTCTCTTTGTTTTCCATTGAATCAGTTTCTGAACTGTGATCAGCCTTGAGTATTCTGAAAAGGAAATGGGATGCATTAACTGTCTTCATTTGGAGTGATTGGTTGAGGGACACAACTTACTCTTCCTTTGGTTTATACACTGGGCCACACAAATTCAGCTCTTTGATCAGCCCTGGAATCAGAATCAACGCCAGGCGCAAGGGAGTGGCAACAAGATGCAGGTGGGCCACTGTGAGATACAGGAAGCCGGACTAGATGGGCCTTTGGCCTCATCCAGTGGGACCGACCCTTCTTATATTCTTCAGGCCCAGGTTGGATTGCAAATTGTTAAAACTCCCTCCCCACAGACAGGATAGAAAATTCTGTTTTTATTTACCTCATATTATGTCACATTTCCCTCAAAATTTTACCTCAGAAATTTACCCCAGATTGCCAGATACAAGGGAGTGGCAACAGAATGCAGGCTGCTCTCTGAGGCACCTGGTGTGCCATTGTGAGATACAGGAAGCTGGATTAGATGGGCCTTTGGCCTGATCCAGCAGGGCTCTTCTTATGCTCTTAAGGCCCAGGTTGGATTGCAAATTGTTATAACTCCCTCCCCACAGACAGGATAGAAAATTCTGTTTTATTTACCTCATATTATGTCACATTTCCCTCAAAATTTTACCTCAGAAATTTACCCCAGATTGCCAGATACAAGGGAGTGGCAACAGAATGCAGGCTGCCATTGTGAGATACCGGAAGCTGGATTAGATGGGCCTTTGGCCTGATCCAGCAGGGCTCTTCTTATGTTCTTATGACTCCAAGCAGAGATAGTGCAACCACACAATCCTCACTCCTCTAGGGAAACTTTGGCTTGGAGAACCTGGCTTAAAACATCTGCTTAGATCCACAGATTGTGGCAGGCTCACCAAGGGCAAGGGGAATGTGTGCTGCTCACACAGGTGATCTTGAAAACTTTGTTCCATCCATTTTGTCAGAATGTGTTTAAAAATAGGAATGGCCTGATGGATCGATCCGACATCAGTGCCTCATCCATCAATTGTCTGTTGACTTAGAAGGAAACACAGCGAGGATTGTCATTTATCACTAGAGCAGATCTTTGGCCAAAATGAAGGTCAAGGAACAGGAAAATGTATTTATATGGATTCCTATACAGGGGTTTTGATTGGCCTTGGGAATTTACTGGAAGAACAATTAATAACGGTGTTCCTTTCTGCCTCACTTGGAGTCTGATCCTGAGGGCTCACTTGTAGGTGGTATGTTCATACTGTTGGCTCCAAGTGCCAGGAACATGCCATAATGCACATTCCCGGCATTGCGGAGGAAAGAGTGCTAGCACTGGGCCTCAGTGCTTTGCAGAAGGCCAAAAGGCCAGAAGAATCAGAAAGAAAAAGGCCTATTTACACAGAGGCAGATCTAAGGGAGGGCAAAGCTCTAAGTTTTGCAAGAAGCCTTACCTTGCAGTGGAAAACACTCCTCTCCTGCACCGTTTTAGCCAATACTCACAGGGAACAGCAACATCTTGGCGTTGCTTACTGGCTACAGCAGCAAGGGAGAGGAGGGATTTACATGACAGGGTAAGGCTTCTTGCAACACTTAGAGCTTTGCCATCCCTTAGATCCGCCTCTGTATTTACAACCTTGACACAAGCAAAACAACCACACAGCCCTCCCCCTTTCCAGCATCCCATCTTTCCATATTTTCAATATGGCTGCACTAGGTGCTTCAGGACCCACCTGAAATTCGCTCTTGACGCACTGGTGGGTCCTGACCCACAGTTTGGGAACCACTGGGCTATGACATTCACAAACACCCCTAAGCTGTATGGGATTGTATCATTGGATGCAGCTGTCATAACACTGCAGAGTCATGTGAAGGAGCATACAGGGTGATTGATTCCCTTTTTGAATATCCTGACCTTCATTTTCCACACTTCGTTGAGACACAATTGTCAATGACCAAACTGCTTTATGACTTAAGACGGCTCACTTGATCCTGGCTAGCTGCAGCAACTGGAGGCTTCCTGCAGAGGGCAATCAAGATCTTTTGCTGGGAGAAATGAAGACCTGCTTACCTTTGGAAAGTGTTTACATCAAGCACCTGTTTACTAAGGTATCTGGTTGCACAGAGGAGAGACAAGCAGTGATGGTCCTCTACTTCTTCTCCATTCTCCTACTTCTTCTGTTCAGAATGCCAGGTGCAAGGGAGTGGCCACAGGATGCAAGCATCTTGTTGTCTCTTGTGCTCCCTGAGGCATCTGGTGGGCCACTGTGAGATACAGGCAGCTGGACTAGATGGGCTTTTGGCCTGATCCAGCAGGGCTCTTCTTGCGTTCCTATGTTCTCCCTATACCTGGCTTCTTTCCCCCCCAGCAATATTTAAAGCCTGGGACTTTGCCTTCTCATCCAAGAGTTGCCAAGACCTTCTACAGCCTTGCTAAATGTTTGCCTGGATGTGACCTCCTGCTCTGGAGCCCAGAGAGCCCAGAGAGCTCCTGCTTTTGGCCCTAGGGACTCCTCAATCAGAGTCAGAAATGAGCTACTCTTTCCCCATTGTTCATGCTAGCATTGGGCAGCTCTTGCGTCTCATGTTCAGTTACGGGGAAAGCACAGAACTGAGGAATGGGTCAGATTGAAACCTCAAGAATAATTTGCTTCAGCACTAGGTGGAAGGAGGATCTGGCCAGAGGCAGATCTAAGGGAGGGCAAAGCTGTAAGTGTTGCAAGAAGCCTTCCCCTGTCATGTAAATCCCTCCTCTCCCTTGCTGCTGTAACCAGTAAGCAACGCCAAGATGTTGCTTTTCCCTGTGAGGATCGGCTAAAACGGTGCAGGAGAGGAGTGATTTCTACTGCAAGGTAAGGCTTCTTGCAAAACTTAGAGCTTTGCCCTCCCTTAGATCTGCCTCTGGGTACATCCCGATTAATGGATGATAAATGATTCAGAATCCACTGCAAATGTAGCTGCAGGTGATCTTGAATTCTCCAGAGAGGATCATCCAACAAAAAATATTTCACTTGCTGCTTCTCTTTCTTTTCTTTTTCTTAAATTCTGTACGAGACTCAGAATGAATTCTTAGCAGGCACAGGGAAGGGGTGTGCTTCTTTGTTTCCCCATTCAGAAGCTTCAGCTGGTCTAGAATTCAGCAGCCAGGTTGTTAAGACCTGTGGTATTGAGACCTGTGGTATTGACGCTGGGCTTAGCTAAACGGGAGGGCATCTGCTTTGCATGCAGAGAGTCCCAGGATCAATCCCTAGTAGCATCCTGAAGTACAGCTGAGAGAGACCCATGTCTGAAACCTTGAAGAGCTGCTGCCAGTCAGTGTAGACCATAATCAGCTCAATGGATCAAGGATCTGACGCAGGGTGCAATCCCAGGTGCCCCAGCAACATCCGTAGCGCCGATGCGGGGGCGCTGAGCAGCACCCCCCACATTGGTGTAGGTGCTCCCAGGTCAACGCTACTCGTAGTCTCAGCCCGAGAATGGCTGGTGCACGGGAGGTTCGGGGAGGGCAGGAGGAGGTGTAACTGGGAGGGGTGGGTGGGTGAGCTGGCAGGCATGCCGGCCCGAGGAGGGGGTGGGGCCATGAGACTGCATCCAAGACCCTGTTGGGAGGCCCTGCAGCCTCGATTTGGGCTCTACGCAATAGTGCTATCCGGCCGGTACACTGGGCGGGACTTACGTTTGATGGGCATTCCGCCCGTTGCATCACGCCGCGTTCCGCTGCTTTCCTGCACGCCCCGGCAGGCGGGAACGCGGCGGAACGCGGCATGACGCAATGGGCGGACTGCCGATCAAACGTAAGTCCCACCCAGCGTACCGGCTGGATAGCACTACTGGCTCTACGGCTTCCTCGGTTCTGAGGAACCCTATGGGGAAGCCGGAACCTCCCCTGGGGCAAGGGGGTGAACACGCCCTTGCCTCGGGAAGCTCGTCGGCCTCGCCAATCCAGCACAATTTAGGCTTGCGCTCTCAGTAAGAAGCTCCTACCACTGAATGTATTTCACCACTACTCAAAGATTCCCTCTGGTCTCCCAGCTTGTTTCCAGGAACATATTAAAGTCCTGTTCCAGTGATTTTGCTGGTGCGAGTCAACATTGATTTGTCCCAGGGTCCTGGGTCCAGATCAGACCCAGGAAGGCGGTTTGGATACGGCATGTGCTGGCGCAGCCAATCTCACCCCCTTCCTGGGCCTGATCCACCCACCCTCCACCCTGTTCCTCCCTCCTCCTGCCATCCCCCCTTCCCTACCCTGGACTTACCTGCTCTGTTGGGCCCCCTGACAACTTCCAGTGCCGGCAATAAGGCTCTGGCCTTTTCATCAGTGCGCTTGGGCCTTGCACCGTGGCAAAACACTTTCCTGTGCTTTTGTGATAGGACACATTACGCCAGTGCAAGCCCTCAATAGGATTGGGCCATTAATGTATTATGTTTTCCGCTAAAACTTTTGCATATATATAAAACATTACTTAGGGGATCACTAATCTCATGCACAGGGGTTTTAAAACACACACACACACACACACACACACACACACACACACACACACATTCGGAGCAGAATTAATGCTTCCTTGAGAATCTGCTGCGATATATTATTTAGCTAGATAGCTCCTGTGATGGCAGACGAGGCTTTTTTATGAAGATCACGGAACACTTAATTCTCAAAGACAATTTATACACGAAAAATAAATGGCAACACCCCCACCCCCAAGTGGGTTCCAGCATGTTGACACATTGTAAATTAAGGACAGTAAGGGGACTGACTGCTCACTTTGGAAAAGAGAGAAGGGCCTTCATTAGCAAGATCTGTTTCTGGCAACGCAAGGCAAAAAGCGTATTTGTAAAAGCACAGAACATCTGCATGCACCTGTCAAGTCCCCCCCCCACGGCTCCTTTGTCCTTGCAACACACATTGTGTGACTGCTATCGACAAACCCCTCCCTCACGTTCCTTCTCATGCCCTCTTGCTAACAACATGTCAGGCTGTCTCCCTTTGAAGTGCAAACACCACCTTTCCTTGCTTCCCCAGCTCCCAAGGGCACAATCCTAACCAACTTTCCAGCACTGTCATAGCAGTGCCAATGGGGCATGTGCTGCATCCTGCAGTCGGGGGGCATTCATGGAGGCCTCCTCAAGGTAAGGGAAAGTTTGTTCCCTTCCCTCAGAGCTGCATTGCCCATATCTCGGTGCTGGAATCTAAGCACCGTATCTCGGTGCTTAGGGCTAGCATCGCGCCCTAAGTTTGATGACCTACAGTTAAGAGCAGTTTTAACAGTTAAACAAGAGTTTAACTGGGTAAGACCTGTGGACCAACCAGCTCAGAATCACAGCTCCTCAAAAACAGAAAAGCTTCAAATGCGTTGTGGACCTGGTATGGGACCTTCACTCGGGGACGTCCATTTCTAAGGTCTGCTAAACAATGTTAAACAATGAGCCACCTGCCAAACTTCGCTGGCCTAACTGTGCCAGCCTAACTCCAGGTTCGGACTGTGCCCAAGCCTATGGAACTCACTGCCACTTGATGTGTTGATGTTCCACTGGCTTTGAAAGTTTTCAAGCGAGTTTAGTCATTAACCACAACACTAACACCCCCAGGTCGTGAAACCAAGTGAATGAGTAGGAAAATATCTCAATGCACCTGGGAACAAGGTGCATTGTTCCCAGGTGCATTGTTTTGTTGTTTTGTGTTTTCTCTCCACCATGCTTTTAAGTAATCAGATTTCTGTATGGGAAAATGTGCTGGGGCTTTTCTTTGTCAAATCCGATGTAAAATATCAACCCAAGGGATCCAAGCCACGTACCTCTGTGATTTCAGCGACATGAAACCAGCAGATGTCCTTTCAGAGTTATTCAGTGGGCAGATCTCTTGCTTTGTGTATTTTGATTGGGAGCTTCTTCTGGGCCTAATAGGAACAATGGTTGTGCAAACACCCTGGGTCACTCAGCTTTGTTCATGCAGCTTGCCTTATGGGGTCATTTTCTAAAGCTAATTCCAGCCCTTTGCTACATTACCCTTTTCTCTCTCTTTCTCTCTCTCTCTCTCCTGCTGTCAGACAGAATACCGGTTCTGTCCCCAAGACACACATTATTCTCTGCTTAACTGCTGCTCCCCAAAGTTAAGAGAAGGGCTCTGTGTGTCGTCTCTCAGATTGCCGGACAGGCTGCAAGACCCAGAAATTCCAATACCCATCATCTCCCGCTTTCATCACGAGCATCCTTCATCAACTGCTGTGTCAGATACCGCAAGGCTTCTCTCCACCCCATAGCGCAGGGCTGGTTTGGCTTCATCCTGGTTGCACGTTGATTTAAGACGACTGAAAGGTAATACTTAGCTCACTAGGTTTCTGAGTGAGTCGTAACTATCCCTGATTGACTGAATAACTTTTCTATGGTCTCCTGTGGGGCTTCTCCCCGTGAAGTAATGGAATTTTTTTCCCCTATACTGTCACACTGCCAGAAGCTTATAACCACTGTATATTATATTCTCGATTCCTGCCTCCCCCCAGTACAGTTTTCTAGCTGAACTAGAATTAGCATTTTTGTCATTTGTCTCACAATCTGTACTTCCAGAGGGGTGGAGTGTTTTGTGGAATCAGGGCACAATCCTAACCACCTTTCTAGCAATGCTGCTCTGAGGTGAGGAAACAAACATTCCCTTACCTTGAAGAGGTATCCGTGACTGCCCCTTGTCATGTCCACGTCCCCACGCCCCCACGCCGAAGTCATCGGGGGAGGGGTGCCGCCAGCGGCGTCATGCAGCCGGAACGCTGGGCGGGAGGAACGGGTGAGCGGCAGCCTGCCCGTTGCGTACCGCTCCGTTTCGCCGTCTTCCCCGCCCCCGCGGGGAAGATGGCAAAACGGAGCGGTACACAACAGGTGGGCTGCCGCTCACTCGTTCTTCCCGCCCAGCATTCTGGCTGCATGACACCGCTGGATGCCGCAAAGGGGTCCAGCAGGTACAATGGGCTTCGCTTAGAACGAGATGGAGACTCAGACCTTGGAACGTCTAATAGGGCCCCCCGACAATCCCGGGGCGAGCCCTGCCTGAAGGCTCCCTGTTACATCACAGGGGTTCTCCCCAGTGGTGTCATCTAAATGATTTAAGAACAGGTACTCACTTTTGATTGGCACGTGTCGAGACCCGCCCACCGGAAGTGACGTCATAAGCCGGAAGTGAGGTCGTGGCAGGAAGGGACATGAAATAAGCCCTTTTTGAGGCCTCAGATGATTTTAAACTGACCCATCAGTTGCAACAGTATTCCACAGCACCCCCAGAACATGTGAAGGAGGCCTGGCATCATGTTAAAACCCCAGAGCAACTCATTTTTCAGTGGCAAGGAAAGGAAAGGCTCCGCTCGCTGCCTGCCTGCCTGCCTGCCTCTGAGAACATGCAGGCAACTCAAACATGCAGGAAATTCAAACGTTGCAGAGGGCGGAGTCAACGAGTGGGCGGGCGAATGGGCGGGGCCAGCTGTAATCCTAGAAACCGGTACTCGCGTACCCCCGCGTACCCCCTGCATGACATCACTGGTTCTCCCCAAGCCCTCCCCCCGAGAGTCCAACTCAAAGTCCTCAGCCCCTAGGGCCTCAACAGCAAGTCCTGGCCAGCCGGCCAACAACTAAAGCTTTGGGCTTCCGCCCACTCACAACTCCCAGCGTCTTGATGGGGTGCACCCTCAGGGTCTCTGGTCACTTCTAGGTCCACGGGGAGGTCCGGCGACAGTCGCGGGCAGGGCGCCCATCCCACGGGGGCCTCCACTCCTCCTCATCACTACGATCCCAGCCAGCCCGGGGGTTCCACGCTCCTCTCCCGTGGATCGAGGTCGCGGCCACGCAGTCTCCCAGTTTCACCCTCCGCGTGAGAGCCTCAGCCGCCTCTCCCCATGCCGCCCCCTCCTATGGCGTCGCTGCTCCTTGTATCCCTGCGGTTCCCACCCCTCTGGCCCCAGGGAAGCCGCTTCCAGCCCACTTAGCCAGAGCTCCTTGCTCGGAAACCATTCCCTGGTTCGGCCCCGATCCTGTCAGCAGCCAACACCCACCCCCCACTGCAGGATGCAGCACATGCCCCATTGGCACAGCTATGCCAGTGCTGGAAAGTTGGTCAGGATTGTGCCCTCAGTCACGGTTGGGAGCCCAGTCTTCCCTTCACCGCTGTGGTATTCTTGCCATTGAGCACAAAACTCCTGTCAGGTCTCTCTGACCAGGCCTCAGGCAGCTGTCCCCAGTTTCTCCCTAGGCAAGTGTTTCTTAATCTTTTTATTACTACAACCCACCTTGGCAACCTGGAAGGTTTTGGCAGTGACATAATGATGTCATCACATCACCAACAAAACTGCCAGGTTGCTAAGCTTCCACATTTTTAACACGGAAAGCCTGCCTCAAGAGTGTGTTTTCATCAGCAGGAAGGCGACACAATATAGCCAAAGACTGTTGACTGTTCTGCTTGGCGATCCTCAATGTTCTCCAGGCCAGGTTATGCCGTGCTCTCACTGATGAAAACATGGTTACTGAGAACATGCTCAGGAGGTGGGGTTTTCACATTAAAAAATGCAAAAACCTGGCAACACAGAGGGCGCAATCCTAAACTGAGTTAGGCCAGCATAAGGTAAACCAGCAAAGTTTGGCCAGCACAAGGGGCACCGTAAAGTCTGTTTGGACCACTCTCGGAGTCAGAGAGTCCAGCACCCAGACGTGAGCCATCCTCCCTGACTCCGAGAGTAGTCCAAACATGCTTTATGGTGACCCTTGTGCTGGCCAAACTTTGCTGGCTTAGTTTATGCCGGTCTGACTCAGATTTAGGATTGTGCTCTGAATCTCAGCAGGTTCCTCACATCTGGGTAACCCCATATAGGTGAGGCTGAGAAGGAATGACTTGGGAAGCAAGAAGTGGCTAACTGGGGACTTGGACCCTGGTCTCACTGGTCGGAATCCAACTCTGCTCCTCCTGCTTTGTGTTTTGTGGTATGCACTAAACTGGAAGTGCTTCTGGAAGTGCAAACTGGAAGCCCCCCCCCCCCGCCAACCTCACATGGGTGATTTGACCTCAACTTTGTAAGGGTGTCAGAATTGCCTGACTGGATTAGATCAAGCCGCCATCATTCTTGGTGGACAGCAGATGCACTTGGAAATCCCACAGCAGGGCCCTGGTGGAGTTTTGCTGTCCAGATTCTGGCAACCAGAGATGTGCTGCTGTGAGAGCCTGAGTGCGCTGCTGTTCTTTTATGTCTCAAAGTGGCTCCCTTTCCCCAGGCTTGGCATTGTTTGGTCTCTGCTAGCGCTCACTAAAAAGCCATTTGGCTGTTCTTTGTCTGAATTAGTCACTTTGGAATATGCCAGATTCACACCCACCTGCTGAAATAGAGACAGGCAGTTTGCTTGGATGTGGGTCTGCAGAGAAAAAGGAGTGTTTGCACAGAGAGCAGAAGGTAGTGGCTGAAGTTGGAATTGTGGCTGGAAACATTGCTAAGAGGTAACCAGAGGAAGCAGCTGTGAGGAGATTCCAGGATGCAGAGGTATCTCGGTTGCTGGGACTACTTATAAAACACTTGCTCTGACACCGCTTCAAACCAGCGGCGTCATGCAGCCAGAATGCTGGGTGGGAGGAACGGGTGAGCGGCAGCCTGCCCATTCCGTACCGCTCCCCACAGGGGCGGGGAAGATGGCGAAACGGAGCGGTACGCAACGGGCGGGCTGCCGCTCACCCGTTCCTCCCGCCCAGCGTTCCGGCTGCATGATGCCACTGCTTCAAACCCTGTCCAATTGTGACTCTTTATATCAGGGGTCTCCAAGCTTTTCAGTATGAGGGCCACCATCATATATTTTACAAATTTTTACAGGATGAAAAAAAATCAAATTTATAAACGAATGAATGAAATTTAAATGAATAAGTTTTACTTGGGTTTTTTTGTAATCAGCGGGATATGATTCAGAACAAAAGAAGTGTGACAATTACAAAGAAACAATGTCATGCATAAACTGAGAAATAATATATATAATATATAATACTATAATTATAGATAAATAATACAGAATGTGTAAAAATGTCAAACATTAGCAAATGCTCTGACAAAAAAAATTGTTGTGGGCCAGATAAAATCATGTGGTGGGCCAGATGTAGCCCCCAGCCTAAAGTTTGGAGACCCCTGCTCTATGTTAGCAGAATACAAAGTGCTACACCAGCTATTTTGCGCAATGTGTGTTGTGGCACATTGGTGTGCCGTGAAAGGTCCACAAAGCCAGCAGAGAAAGAGGAACCGACAATTCATTGCTACGGAAGTAGTAGTTGCAACTATAATTGCAACAGAAGCAGGGCCCCAGAATCTGAAAGAATCTTCCAGAAGCTGGAAGTTACCTCAATACAGGTGAAGACCATAGAGAAGACTACAACAGTAGTTCTCAAACTTTTAACACCAGAACCCACTTTTTAGAACGACAATCTGTCCAGGACCCACCAGAAGTGCTACCATGGCCGGAAGTGTGGTCATTGTGACACCAGAGCCTGCTGCTTTCCTGAGACTGCAGCAATAAGTTAGGTGACTTCTCAGCCATTTTCTAAGAGCAAAGTGAATCAGAAAGGAAAAAGCGTATTTACAACCTTGGCGCAAACAAAACAGTCACGCAGCCTTCCACCTTTCCAGCATCCCATCTTTCCATATTTTCAATATGGCTGCTCTGGGTGCTTTGCGACCCGCCTGAAATTGGCTTATGACCAGCGATGGGATTCACAGATTGACAAGGGGAACGCTGGGCGGGACTAACGCGGGGCTTCCGCGTGATTGGCTGCCCGTCCGCAGCGTTCCACAGCTGTCCTGGCTTCGGGGGGGCTGCCCCCGGTCAGCGCGCCCCACGGCTGCTTGCCCAGGCACCGGGTGCGACCCTCACCTGTCCCCCGCAGGAGAGCAGGAGCCTCCCCCCCGAGGCCAGGACAGCTGCAGAACTCTGCGGACAGGCAGCCACTCAAGTGGATGTCCCGCCTAAGTCCCGCCCAGAGTTCCCCTTGTCAATTTGTGAATCCCATCGCTGCTTATGACCCACTAGTGGGTCCCAGCCCACAGTTTGGGAACCACTGCCATAGAGGTCAATGTGCCTTGAGAAGAAAAAACATTGAAAACTGCTGAAGCAGACAAAATTGCACTGCAGGGAAGGAGGGACTTTGGTTCTTCCCTTTGTTCCACTATGGAATTCCTTACTTATTTGAATGCATTTGTAATCCCTCTCACGATTCTAATCCATGCTCCATATGCCTGATGCATGCCTGTCATACGGGTTGATACATTTGTATGCACAGACCTGCACATCTGGATTAATTCATCTTATTTAAACACATAAAACATGTTCCCCCTCCAGTTGCTGAGAAGCATTTCAATCAACCGAAGGAAAATGGAAATGCACAGTAACCTCCCAAACTTGGAATCCCGGACCATTGCCAGTGTTGATTGCCCTTAAATCTAGCCCTGGTTGCTATACATTATTGCACCGGCATGTTTAGTACTTCTGTAGTTTTTGTTGAGGGATGTGGTGGCGCTGCAGGTTAAACTGCTGTTGCTGAGCTTGCTGACCGGAAGGTTGGCAGCTCAAGACCACGCAACAGAGTGAGCTCCTGTTGCTTGTCCCAGCTCCTGCCAACCTAGCAGTTCGAAAGCACCTAAAAATGGAAGTAGATAAATAGGTACCACTTTGGTGGGAAGGTAACGGCGTTCCGTGCGCTACAATGCATAGTCATGCCAGCCACGTGACCACAAAAACTGTCCTTGGAAACTGTCAGCTTAGAAACGGAGATGAACACCACCCCTTACAGTCAGTCATGACTAGACCATTCAGTCGTGGGGAAACCTTTACCTTTTTACTTTTTGTTTGCGTTTCCCCCCATAAATAGCAGCTGGAGGGAGAGAGGAGTGATTTGGATCGGGGTGCAGCAGAAGGGAAGACTTATCCCCTTTGCGCCCACCACAGTCCTGATCCAGAACAAGCCCCCCTCCAGCTATTTATAGGTTCATACACCAACAAGACGCACCAAGCATGCTACCCCATCAGAGGCGGATCTAAGGGGGGGCAAATCTGTAAGTTTTGCAAGAAGCCTTACCTTGCAGTGGAAATCACTCCTCTCCGGCACTGTTCTAGCCAATCCTCACAGGGAACAGCAACATCTTGGCGTTGCTTACTGGCTACAGCAGCAAGGGAGAGGAGGGATTTACATGACAGGGTAAGGCTTCTTGCAAAACTTACAGATTTGCCCCCCCTTAGATCTGCCTCTTTACCCCGTGCCCTGGGGTCGGTGCCAGTTGCGCCTATGGGCTACTTGGATCGGCGCTCGCTAAATATCTGTGCTCAGAGACCAGGGTAGGGTGATCTCTCTCATATAGGCCTCCCATGCGCATTGGTGAGAAAGGGACCCTGCACACACACACACCACTGTCCTTGGTCCCAGCTGCTGGGATGGAAGAGATAAAGAGATGGAAATGGATGCAGGATCCAGTATGCCGCACAGAAGTTGCTTGTTTGCAGCATCCCCTTAAAATATGTATCCTCAGCAGACGACGGAGGCAAAACGCAACACAGAGGAGATGTCAGCCATGACCCAAATAAGCTGTGCTTTGTCGAGATGAAAATGAAATCTGAATGCGAAGTGGGGGCTCCGTGTTTGTAGCCCTGAGCTCCTCGGAGCCACAAATGGAGGTCGTCACTTTGAATTTCCAAATCAAAGTTGCTCCTTCAAGAGAGCCGGGAAATAACAGGAGCTGTAATGCTGGCTCCTCTCTTTATGGGGCCTTCCTCTGAGCAAAATGCCGGGGAATGAGGCCGGACTCATTATCGCAAAGTTAGAGGAGAAGCGTGGAAGCAAAACTTCAGAATCTGCAAAGAAGCTGTTTCTCTTCCCCGTTCCCTTTTCCTGGGGCCTGATTCCTGTGCATTATAGAAAAGGGAGACAATGCAATCCCAGGACACGGGGTGGGAGGGGAGCAGCAAAGGATACTTGGACTCCCCCGTAATGGAAAATGCAGAAGATTAACCCGAGGAGATAGGGAATGGTATCAGCAGTGGCCCCTTGTCTGTCAGCCAGGAATTTCAAGGTTAAGCACAGAGCTTCACAGCTAGTTCACAGCTGCGGCCTGGTTAGCTGCTGAAGACCTGGGGAATAAAGGAGGAAGCTTGATTGTCTGCCAGGTGAAGAGTGGAAGGAGAGAGTTTGGAGTGTGACTAATGGATGGATTGATTGATTGATTGACTATACTGGAGTTCGGCTGGCACAGTTAGGCCAGCTCAGTTTGGGCAGCACAAGGGACACCATAAAGTATGTTTGGACCACTCTGAGTCAGAAAGGCCGGCACACAGACCTGTGCCATCCTCCCTGATTTCAAGAGTAGTCCAAACGTGCTTTACGGTGGCCCTTGTGCCGGCCAAACTTGGCAGGTCTAACTGTGCCGGCCGAACTCCAAGTTAGGAGTGTGCTCTGCGAGAGAGGGGCTGTATGAGTCAGGCTGTCCCAGTGCTAGAGAGGTATTACAGTGAGGAAATTCTCCATCCAGTCTAGCTTTAGGGCACAATCCAAGGGCGCCTTAAGGTGGACTCAAGCTGCTTGCATCAGCCCTGCACTGTCAGGGACCCTCCCTTCTCAGCTCTGCAACAGCTGGTGTAAGAGGAACCGTGGGGTGGGGAACAGGGTGGGGGGATGTTGTGCCAAATTCCCTTCCTGCAATCTTATGTCCACAGTAGACTAATGAGTTTCCCTTTTACCTTCAAAAAACACCCTAGTCTTACACAAGGCACCACTAAAACCCACCACCCGTGCAAAGGCAAAATGCTATCAGCTTGCCTGTTTGGCCACACAGGTTCTCCTTCCTCCTCCATCCAGTGATTCCAGGGGCACAGCAGCCACGCAATAACTCCTCACAGTCAAAAAAGCAAAAAAATAAGAGTAAATAGGGATTTGATAAAAGAAATAGAGATAGAGCAAGGAACAAGACAAGGATGCCCGCTGTGCCCACTTTTTATTCTTTCTTTAGAAGTGCTGAACACAGTAATAAGAGAAGATAGGAGAATAAGAGGACTAAAGATACAACAAGAAGAATACAAGCTACAGGCATATGTGGATGGTGTGGCAATTATTTTGGAAGAACCAGCAGAATCTCTGAAATTTTTAATGGAAGATTCGGGAAGTTATGGAGAAGTAGCAGGTTTAAAGATAATTATCAAAAGACGAAACTCCTACTGAAGAATATGAAAGAATCAGAAAGTCAAGAGCTAAGAAATACTGGGCTGCAAATGACCACTAAAATGAAATATCTGTGAATAACGCTAACAACAGAACAAGTACATTAATGGAAGACAATTATCTTAAGGTATTAAAAGAGATACAAAGAGATTTTGATAAATGGAACAGACTACAGCTATCATTTATGGGCAGAATAGCGGCAATTAAGATGACAACGTTACCAAAGCTAATGTTTTTATTCCAGTCAATTCCCATCATACTAAAAAAGAATTTTTTTGTGGAGTTAAACAAGATGACTAAAAAGTTTGTCTGGCAAGGAAAGAAACCCAGAATAAGGATGAAATTGCTGCAAGATTGTAGAGAAAGAGCAGGCTTTGGTTTACGAGATTGGGAGTTATACTATCAAGATGCAGCATTAAATTGGATTAACGAATGGATAAATCCCATAAATCAAAAGATAATTAGAGACGTACGATCTGCAAATTGGTCTACATGCATTCTTAATATATGACAAGGCAAAATATTACAGAAGCTTTAAACAACATAAGTTAAGAAGATCCCTTTTTTGGGTATTAGGACTTAGGTTAAAATACCAAGATGGATTAAACCATTGGAAATAGGGACAAAACCGGAATGGTTCCGAGAAGACCAGAATAGATCATATTTTGAACTGCTGGACGAAAAAGGTGAGATGTTGAATAAGAAAGAATTGGAGGAGAAAGGTATATCTTTAGACTGGTGGTCGGAATTACAAAAGATCGAGACTAAAAGAAGACCAAAAGACTTGGACTTACAAAAAAGAAACAGACTTTGACAAAATATTTATAGAAGATAAAGAACAGTACATAAAAAAGGCATATGGCTACCTTCTTAACATGAAAATGGAAGACGAAAGAGTGAAAGAATCAATAGTTCAATGGGCTAAATGTTTTGGGTATAATTTACCCTTAGAGAGCTGGGAGAAAATATGGGCAACCAATATTAAATTAATGAAAGCCACGTCATTGAAAGAGAATTTATATAAAATGTTTTACTGATGGCATTTGACACCAGAACAATTAGCTAAAATGTATGAAGGAATGTCTAATAAGTGCTGGAAATGTGATGTTAGGAACTTCTTATCATATCTGGTGGACTTGTCCTAAAGCGAAGAAGTATTGGGAGAGGATACATGTAATGCTAGAAGAAATTTTAGAATGTGCAATTCCTTTCAAGCCAGAAATGTTCCTCCTAAATATATTACCAGATATATCAGATGTAAAAATGAAACATATTATTGTACATATTGTAACAGCGGCTAGGATCATATTTGCGCGGAATTGGAAAAGTGCAGATGTACCGGACAAGGAACAATTGATTGCAAAAATTTATGAAACTGCAGAAATGGAAGTACTTGCTGAAATACTGAAAATTAGGTTATACTGGAAACTTTTTTATGACTGGATAGAGAAATAAATTCAATGTGACTAGAGAAGATTAGAATTATATATAGCAGAGTAATTATAAGATAGAGTATAACAAATAGATATAATGGCTTAAGTGAACTCAGGAAGTTGATGAGTTAGATACTTTGTATAGAAAAGAGAAATAAGAGAAATAAGAGTAAATAGATGTAACCCAAAACTTTTAGCCCATTGAACTATTGATAGATGTAATTCAATGTGTATACCTAATGTGTTTTCCATATTTTTGTATTACCCTATACCAATGTTTATCCTTTATCCTTACCCATCACTTGTTTAATAAAAAAAAATAAAAAAAAATAATTCCTCACAGTCTAGTGATAACCTTAGTCCCAACCACAATCAGGGCGCAATCCTAACGTGGAGTTAGGCTGGCACAGTTAGGCCAGCAAAGTTTGGCCAGCACAAGGGGCACCGTAAAGTATGTTTGGACCACTCTCGGAGTCAGAGAGGCCAACACACAGGCGTCCACCATCCTCCCTGACTCAGAGAGTGGTCCAAATGTGCTTTATGGTGTCCCTTGTGCCAGCCAAACTTTGCTGGCCTAACTGTGCTGGCCTAACTCCTGGTTAGGATTGCGCCCTCACTTGCATGGGAGGTTTTTCTGAGCAAGGGACTGGTCTAGATAATAATAATAATAATAATAATAATAATAATAATAATAATAATAAT
>JAJKFI010000036.1:7706009-7749387 GCA_029204185.1 Lerista edwardsae | reverse complement strand
AGAGAGAGAGAGAGAGAGAGAGAGAGAGAGAGAGAGAGAGAGAGAGAGAGAGAGAGAGAGCACTTCATAAATATTGAGAACTCTTTTAATCTGCAGCCTTTACACAGGGCAATGAATCATATTTGACTGTTTTCCACAGACCACAAAATAAACAGCCCCTCACTCTTCAGCACAAGATGTCTTCTTTTCAACTTGGCCTTGGCATTAGAAATCCAAGACAAAAGGGAGCTCCAAGGAAAGGAAAAGGTGCTGGAATGAATGGGCACCAGGCTGCAAGCGCTCCTTTGTATTCATCCTCCTTTCACATGATTTGGTTCTTTTGTATGGTGTCCGAATGCTGCGATGGCTCATTGCCTCTGCTGAATTCAGGAATACTGTCTGCGCAGATAATGGGCGATCGGTGTGTGTGTGTGTGTGTGTGTGTGTGTGTGTGTGTGTGCATGCGCGTGTGTGTGTGCATGTGCGTGCATGTGTTTAGAATCACTCCTGCATGAAAAGGAAGTATTACCTTCCAGCTAAATCTAAACACACAGCATAATTGTGCCTTCGCTTTGGAGGGGCCATGCACAAGGTGTTCCATTAAACTGCTTTTAAAAAACATACAGGCACACACATATAATAATAATAATAATAATAATAGTAATAATAGTAATAATAATAATAATAATAATAATAATACTTGGATTTATATACCGCCTTTCTTAGGTCACCAGATTTCTCTAATGACTATAACTCAAGGTGGTTTACATGGGCAGACTTTATTCAGAAACCCGAAGGTTTTTACAATTTTTACAGAAATGTTCTATCTTTCAAGAACTACACACATACATATGGATCTTTCTGGATTTAGTCCTTCTTTCTGGCCACCCATTTGTCTTCTTGCTGGCTGATAAATGGCTTCCCTGCTCCCACCAGAGAAGCGGCTGAACTTCGGCACAACTCCCCCTCACACAAGGCAGCCGAAGCTCAGCTGTTAATCAGCCACAATTAACGAGGTCTGCTGCTCACAGAGACTTCCGGCTATCCTGAACTGGCGACCTTCAGATCTTCAGCTCTTATCTTCAGGCAAACGGAGGCATTAACCCTCTCGACTAAATCTTCTGCCCTACATATGAGGTGCTGGTAACTATACAAAAATAGTCTCAGGGTGCGATCCTAAACTGCTCGGGAACAGGCAGGCCAGTAGGCCTGCAATGTATCTAGTGCAGCTTGGGAGGCCGCTGGAGCCTCCCCAGGGCAAGCGCAGATTCATGACCTTGCACCAGGGGAGGCTCCAGCCTCCCCTATGGGTTTCTTGAAGTCACAGGTGCAGGTCAGAGGACGCCGTGCAGCCCTGGGACGGGGCCTTGGATGCCTCCCAACCCCGCCCCCTCCCTTGGCCGGCCCACCCATCCCCTGCCCAGTTCCTCCCCCTCCCCCCTCCTCCCAGAACTGCCCCTGCACCAGCTGAATTGGGGTAATTGAAAAAGGGGTTGAGAATAAAACAGCCAAAATTATCATGCCATTGTACAAATCGATGGTAAGGCCACACCTGGAATGTTGTGTGCAGTTCTGGTCGCCGCACCTCAAAAAGGACATCGTGGAGCTGGAAAAGGTGCAGAAGAGAGCGACAAAAATGATTATGGGAAGTAATAAAATAAAAGGAAGTACTTTTTTACCCAGCGGGTAGTTAATCTGTGGAACTCTCTGCCACAGGAGGTGGTGATGGCATCTGATCTTGATGCCTTTAAGAGGGGTTTGGACGGATTTCTGGAGGAAAGGTCCATCGTGGGCTATAGGCAATGATGGATTGTGCAACCTCCTTACAAAGGTGGTGGGCTACTGGTACCGGGTGCAAGGGAGTGGCAACAGGATGCAAGCATCTTGTTGTCTCATGCCTCCCTGGGGCACCTGGTGGGCCGCTGTGAGATACAGGAAGCTGGACTAGATGGGCCTTTGGCCTGATCCAGCAGGGCTCTTCTTATGTTCTTATGTTCTTATGGGGCTGGGGTTAGACTGCAGCGTTTGGGGCTCTTCAGTCTGGAAAAAAAGTCGCCTGAGGGGGGACATTATTGAAACATACAAAATTATGCATGGGAGGGATAGAGTTGATACAGGGATGTTCTTTTCCCTCTCTCACAATACCAGAACCAGGGGGCATCCACTGAAATTCAGTGTTGGGAGAGTTAAAACAGATAAAAAGAAATACTTTTTTACCCAGTGGGTAGTTTATCTGTGGAACCCTTTGCCACAGGAGATGGTGATGGCGTCTGGCCTAGATGCCTTTAAAAGGGGACTGGACAGATTTCTGGAGGAAATGTCCATCGTGGGCTGTAGGCCATGATAGGTTGTGCAACCTCCTTACACTAGTAGTAGGCTACTTCAGAATGCCAGGTGCAAGGGAGTGGCAACAGGATGCAAGCATCTTGTTGTCTCGTGCCTCCCTGGGGCACC
The DNA here is from genome assembly GCA_029204185.1 of Lerista edwardsae. NCBI lineage: Eukaryota > Metazoa > Chordata > Lepidosauria > Squamata > Scincidae > Lerista > Lerista edwardsae. The sequence goes on along the minus strand of JAJKFI010000036.1, from coordinate 7,746,954 downwards.
TGGTGGGCCGCTGTGAGATACAGGAAGCTGGACTACATGGGCCTTTGGCCTGATCCAGTGGGGCTTTTCTTACGTTCTTAAGAGTTCGGCTGGCGCAAGGGCAGCTCTCTGCTGGTGCTCTTGGGCCAATGCTACTAGCGTCGGCCCGAGTGCTCTAGTGCAGATGCAGGGGTGCCGGTCAGCGCTCCCACATTGGTGCTAGTGATGTAGCGCGGGCACAACAACGTTGCATCAGCATTACATCCGTCTGAGGATGGAGCCCCCAGTGTTGGCTGGTTTTCTCCCAGCCTCCATTCCTTTTTTATCTACTTACAAATATTGTTTTAGAATACAGTTGTCCCCCCAGATCCATGGGGGAAAGGTTCCTACACCTACCACAGATGCCCAAAATGGCGAGTAGTAGCAAACCCTATTCATAAGACATTTTCATTTACGTACGTATCTATGATAAACTTATTTTCACAACAGCTTTGTGATAATATGGCAGCAAATGAAGACAGCGAGAACACTAGAGGCGGGCTAAACATGAGCAAAGTCGGACCAAAAGAGAAGAGTCACAGGCATGTCAGGGCGGGAAGAATCATACACGACCTGAAACTGCGGATAGAAGAAATCGCGGAAATCAAATCAGGGGGACTACTGTGTTTATCTATTACCTGAACCATTAAAAGGGCAACTCCTGATGCCATATGAGTTGCTCTCATCACGGTATTTATTCACAGCGCAATGAGGGCATTTCACTGATTTGTTATGGGGTGGTGGAATAGGGGTTTATGGTGGCCATGGCAACTTCCCAGCCACTGATGGCAAAGTGGTTCTCCCCCTCTCACACACAGTGACCCCTGTAAACAGTGCGACATCATTATGTAGTGCTATTTCAGAGCAGTCTGCTTGATGTGTGCGTTTGCAGGGGGGGGAGAAGAATAGCAGCCACTTGGAGGACTGATGCTGCCGTTGTGATAGGAAAAATATGGCAAAGTGGGTAGTGACAAAAATGAAAGGCATAGGCCTGTTTTCCCCTGTTCACTCTTGGATACACACCAAAATGTGAATGAAGTTTCTTCCAATAGAATAGCAATTTTCAACATTTTTTTTTCTCACACTGGCCTCTATGGTCTTCTCTATGGTCTTTGCCTCTTGTGATGTCACTTCTGGGAGACTCTTCCAGGTTCTGTGGCTCGGTTGCTAGGGCAACTGCCTATAGCAGCGGTTTTTAACCAGTGTGCTGTGACACTCTGATGTGCCGTGAATGGTCTGCAGGTGCGCTGAGGAAATTTTGCGGAGGATCATTTATTATCCACCAGCATTTATTATCCACCCACCACCATCACCAGCATCCTGGTGTGCCTTGTCAGTTGTAAAAAAAAAAAAAACCCTAATCATGTGCATTAGTTGTAAAAAAAAAAACCTAATTGTTTTTGCACCTTGTCAGTGTGCTTTGAGATTAAAAAGGTTGAAAATCGCTGGTCTATAGTAATGATTTGTTTCTCCTTCTTTCCCCATCTCCTTCTTTCCTCCACCGACAGAGAAAGAGGCACAGACAATTTACTACTATAGACAGTTGCCCTAGAAACAGGTGCGAAACCTGGAAGGATTTTTCAGCTATTTCCACCACTGTCCTCCAAGCCCTTGTGGCACACCTGCGGACAACAATGTGCCATGGAACACCAGTTGAATATTTCTGCAGTAGAACCTTCAACACAGCCCAATTTCAAGCTGAATTTCAGAGATCCTGTTTTGGGTTTTCTCATGACTGAAATATAGTGGGGCGGTGTGTGTGTGTGTGTGTGTGTGTGTGTGACCCAGAACAGGATCTCTTCAGCAGCAGCACCAAGACTCGGGAAATCTTTCCTGGTGGACATTTGCTCTGCTCCACCCCTGCTAACTTTCCAATTCGCTCTGATAGCAGATTTATTCCAAGCAGCTTTTGGAGTCATTAGAAGGCTGAATATTGAACCCTGGCTATTCTGTTGTATCCTGGTATTAAGTGCATGTTCTTATTTAAATTGATTTGTTTCTGCTTCATTCTCATTGTTAATTAGTGCGTGTACGCGCGCACACAGCACGCACGCACGCACACACGCACGCACACTTTGGTCTTGTTTGCTGCTTTGAAGGCCTAGTCTGAACTAGTGGGAGAGAAATATTTTACATCAGCAAATGTGCAAGTGAAATAAAATTGCTCGAAGTGGCATTAAAATAAACATAATTCCCCGGAGCCAGCAGGAGAGATCTGGGTATGTAAGCAACCTCCTACACACATTGCTGATGCAAATCCCCATCCATATAGCGATGCTCGCCTGAGCCCTGTTGAACCATCTAGATCTATCCTTTGATGCAAATGAGGATGGACACTGGCATCTGGGGCCACCAGTCAGCCTGCATAACTCATTTATATCTGTGGCTATGGTTGGAACAGGGCTAGAGCTTAAATTAGCCTAAATTAAACTATGAAAACATAAAACGATGGGGAGAGGTAATGGAATGATTGGTAGAACTTCTGAGTCTACTGCCTGAAAGTGATCTTAGCACATGTGCGGTCATTTTCAAGAGTATGCCTTAGGTCAGGGGTCTCCAAACGTTCTAGCCGGAGGACTGCATCAAATATTTGGCATGGTGTCAAGGGCCAGAAAAATAAATAAATGTAAATATAAAATTTAAGTACACACATTAGAGACAGAACTTAGATGAATGAATGAATGAATTGACTCAAAGTTCCAAGATTCCTCCAAGCAGCAACCCACACCACAGGAATATAGCACACACTATAATGAACTCCCATTCCCCCACCCCACAAGCAGCTGACTTAAATGTGCTGGAGTAAATATCTCAGAACCAGCAGATCACAGAAAACACCCAGAACAAGTTCTGAGGGCCCCTTATCTGTCTTGAAATGTAGGACATTTTGAAATTTACCCAGGACAGAAGGTTGAAATGTAAGACAAGTCCTGGAAACACAGGACATCTGGTCACCTTGTGTGCACTGACATAAATCACAAATACACAATCTTGCAGTGCCTCATGGATTGCATTAAGATTTTGCATGTTTTTTACTAATGCACAGAGTGCACGTGAAGATCAATAAAACACTGCACAAAAGTAATCTTGATTTAATTATACCTCAATCACAGAGAGATCGTTTTTCGGAGTGTTTGAGCAGTAGGCATGTGCACATCACAGATGCAGGAGAAAAAGGCTGTGTGAAGGAATCAATGGCAAATGGTGCATACATTCAGGGCGCAATCCTAACCTAGAGTTAGGCTGGAATATTTAGGCCATCAAAGCTTAGCCAGCACAAGGGGCAACATCAAGTAGGTTTGGACCACTCTCGGAGTCAGAGGGGCCAGCACCAAGATGTGCGCCATCCTCCCTGACTCAGAGGGTGGTCCAAACTTACTTTACAGTGGCCCTGGTGCCGGCCAAACTTTGCTGGCCTAAGTGGGCCGCCTAAACTCCAGGTTAGGTTTGCGCCCTCAGTTTCACCATTAACTTTAGATATTCTCCCTGTTCATTTAAGTGAAGTGGAATGCAGGGCAGAGCAAATCCACAAAACACTACAGGAATGGCATGAAGTCTGCTCATCCTTAGGCATGAGCCCTGGATACTAATATACTAATATGGCTTGTGTGAGACACTTATCTGCAAAAATGTGTACAGGGGATCCTCTTTATCTGTGGATTTGATCCCCCATGGGTTCCAAACCCAAGTTTGGAGGATGTGCAGAGGACCACCCAAATGCAACCAGAAGCATCTTCTGGTCATCTTCTGAGCCCCAGGGAGGCTGCATTCATCCTCTCCAGACATTATGTCACCTCCCGGAGGTGTTGGAAAGGCACTTCCCTTTCAAAAACCAGAAGTGCCTTTCTGACCCCTTTGGGGAGCTGTCTGTCTGGAGAGGCAGTGTGGCCTCTACGGGACTGAGAACAACTCCAGACACAACCGAAAGCCGCTTCCAGGTGCATGCAGAGGTCCTTTTGGACCCCATCTACAGATATCCATTATCTAGATATTTTGATATTTTGAGGGGCTGGGGCACCTCCCTAATGAAGAAAGACTGCAGCTTTTGGGGCTCTTCAGTCTAGAAAAGAGGCGCCTGAGGGGGGACATGATTGAGACATACAAAATTATGCACGGAAGGGATAGAGTCGATAAAGGGATGTTCTTTTCTCTCTCTCAAAACACCAGAACCAGGGGGCATCTGCTAAAACTGAGGGTTGGGAGAGTTAAAACAGATAAAAGGAAGTACTTTTTTACCCAGCGGGTAGTTAATCTGTGGAACTCTTTGCCACGGGAGGTGGTGATGGCATCTGGTCTGGATGCCTTTAAGAGGGGATTGGATGGATTTCTGGAGGAAAGGTCCATCGTGGGCTATAGGCAATGATGGATTGTGCAACCTCCTTACAAAGGTGGTGGGCTACTGGTACCGGGTGCAAGGGAGTGTCAACAGGATGCAACAGGATCTTGTTGTTTCATGCCTCCCTGGAGCACCTGGTAGGCCACTGTGAGATACAGGAAGCTGGACTAGATGGGCCTTTGGCCTGATCCAGCAGGGCTCTTCTTGTGTTCTTATGATGTCCGGGGGGGGGGCTTCTGCTGCATCTCATGGGGGATTGGGGGCTGCTTGAGGTCTCTCTCCTTGAGGTAATGGGTCTCAGACCCGCACCAGCTCTCCAACTAAGCTGGCACAAACCCACATTGATCCATATCAGGGGATCAGGCCCAGGAAGGAGTTAGGATACAGTGGACACAAGTGGAACCACTCCTGGGCCCGCTCTACCCGCCTGCATTGTCTCCCTCCTGTGCCCTGTTCCCCACTCTCTCCACCCTCTCCTGGTCGGTGTCCTTGCTGCTGCCAGCTCCTGCTCTGGGAAAGCTCTGGCCTTCCCATTGGCGGTCCTGGCCTTTGGGCTGTTGCAAAACACTTTACGGCACTTTTGCAACTGCGCACACGGGAGGAACACATATTCCACCATCGTGCCGTTTCATTAGGACTGGGCAGCTAATTGTGTTTTCTCTTCTCCCCTCCAAAGCGCAGAACATACTGTCTCAGACCACTGCTACACATTGCTTATTCAGTGGGTTTAAAGGCACATAGATCTTTTGCATGCACATGCTGCTCCACTCCCACAAGAACCATTCACAGTCCTTGCACTTGGCACAACAGCGAATACATATTCCTTTTTTTTCTTTTTTCTTTTTTGCATCAGGAGGGGGAATTCACAGATGTTTCCAGCATCCCTAATTATTAGCAATAATTTACATGCAAATCATCAAGTGTAATTTCCTTCCATACAATGCCAGGAAGAGTGAGGATTATATATATGAAATAAATAAGATGGAGATGGGGCTTGAAAGCTTGCATTTGTACTTGTCTTCAAAGACAGGGCAGATAAAGTAGCTTTTTCCTGGATCAACAAATACTGTAACAGACATTAAAGGTCAAAATGGATAAATACCAAGCTACACAAATCCCATCCCTAGCTGAAGGCAACTGGGGAGAACAGGGCTGTTTTATGATGACCCACCTTCTGACAAGCGTCTGCTGCTGTTGCAAATCCATCACCAGCACATTGTTGAAATCATACATATTTAAGCCTGTCCCCAAAACTAGTGATAAAGAGCCACAACAAGCATCCCTTCAGTGGTTTTTAACTGTTCTTCATTTTTTTTTCCCCTGAGGCTAGCTGAATTAAGCTTCTATTGATTTCCCTGGTAAATATGATCGGATCAATATTTATTGTATTGACCGAGGAATAAAAACATATGACGGGGACCCTGTACTGACATTGGATATTTGGTGGCATTTCTTCAAACGGATTGGTGTTGTTTTTTTTCCTTTCCATGATAGACATTGATTTGACAATTTCCATTTCCAAAAGACGGTTGTATTTCTGGGCAGAAGCAAAAGAAGGCAAACTATGAATGGATTGTGGGTGTCTTGATAAGGGCAGCCTCCGATTATCTCTGTGGCCATTATGATCTTGTAGTCACTGAAGAGGGAAACCTGGATCTGTGCTGTAGCATTTCATGCTACACAGAATGGAGAAAGGTTTGAGCCTCCTTCAAGGCCCTGATGAGAAATGGGATGAAGGTCCACTGGGGACCACTGATGTGCTTGACCCGGGAGGGGAGGTGACAGGGTAGTAGGTTTAGTGAAGGCTGGCTACTGGGCTAGCTCAGAAGTGCTCTCCCATCTTTCCTGGAGTTCTCCATGATTTGCTACCCAATCCTCCTTTCCCAAGGGAGGCCTTTTTTTTCCTTGAGGAAGGAAACGTAACCTGCTTTGCATATAGAACATACCAGGTTGAGGGTGCAATCCTAACCAACTTTCCAGCACTGATCTAGCTGTGCCAATGGGGCATGTGCTGCATTCAGCAGTGGAGTAGTAGTCATGGAGGCCTCCACAAGGTAAGGGAAGTTTTGTTCCCTTACTTCAGAGCTGCATTGCTCTTACCCCGGTGCTAGAAAGCTGGTTAGGATTGCTCCTTGTGTCCCTAGCATCTCCAGGAAGGACTGGGAAAAATCTCTGAAATCCTGGAATACTGGAATCTTGGAGTATATGTTTAGCGATATGGATGTCGATGTGTTTATTAAATATGTGTTTATTAATAATATGTTTATTAAATATGTTCACCCCTGCTAACTGGGCACAAGGCACTTTTTCAAGTGGTGCAGGTCTCCATCATTTAATCAATCAATCAATCAATCGTATTTATATACAGCTTTTCAAAAAAAAGTCCAAAAAGTGGTTTATAGGCAAAAATTATTAAGAACCTATGAAATCTCTTGCTCATCTACTTACAGCTTTTGTGTACTGCCTCTTTAAGAGACAAGACCTCAAGCTGAGACCAGCCATGTGAGTTAACTGGAGGGAACCATTTCACTTTTGCAACAGAACCTCCTGGTTGAGATTGTAGGGTCTCCTCAGGGGTCTGAATACTCCCAGGCCCAGATGGGCTGGTAACAGTTCCTCCTGGCTAATTTTTTTCTGTCTGGGTCTCTCCAATGAGTTGCATGCAATATAGTCGAATTATTAAAATAAGCCTTGGGCGTGATGCTGCTGACACCCTTGGAGATTTAACTCCTAGAAGCCCTGGTTGAGGGGCTGACCTCTGATGATGTGCTTGTGCGCACATGATTAGTTCATTCATGAATAACATATGTTTATGTTGACCCCTGCTAACTGGGCAAGAGGCACTTTTTCCAAGTGGTGTCCTCTTATATTTAGCAGGGGGAGAGCAATATTCCCTCTTCACCCCAGCACAGTGTCTTTCTTGTGGCTGTTGCTGGTGGTGTTCTCCATTCTTTTAGATTGTGAGCCCTTTTGGGACAGGGAGCCATTTAACTTTAATGTTATTATTTGCCTGTAAACCGCTTTGTGAACTTTGTGTTGAAAAGCGGTATATAAATACTAGTGATTGATTGATGTTTAGAAAAATACCACCGCCAATAAAGGTAAAGGTTTCCCCACGACCGAATGGTCTAGTCGTGACCGACTGTAGGGGGTGGTGCTCATCTCCATTTCAAAGCCTGTAGAGCCGACGTTTTTGTCCGAGGACAAGCTTCCGTGGTCATGTGGCCGGCATGACTCTATGCCGTAGCGCACGGAACGCCGTTACCTTCCCACCGAAGTGGGAATATCCGCCAATAACCACTGCCAGTATCCGGCCTCAAAAGATGAAGCAGGGAGCACAATTCATCAGGGAAAATACAAGCAAAGAAGGACTGTCCCTTCTAAACAGAGACAGCTGCAATGCCTGGTTTCCACCGCCCTTTGGAGGGGTTTCAACAGGGTTGGATTTAGACAATCTGATTCCTGCCATCACAGGGGCAAGGTTTGGATGCAATCGCTCTACACTGGGAAGAAGAATGCAAAATGAAGAGCAAACTGAGTTACTACCGCGGTCCTTTGCGGGTTGATGCTGGGCTGTGTACTGTAACTGGAGCAGAAATTCGCATCATTCTTGCCGAGGCCTCGCTAAACTTTTGAATATGGATGAGTCCGGTTCATACGAGTCTGTGGAGGAAATCAAAACTGTGTTTCAGCTTCACAGCCGCCAAGACCCAAAGGTCAGTAACTTTGCACCGCGTTGCCCAGATGCTTAATCTCCGTTCGCTTTGCAATCTCGGGTTCTGTGTTTTTAATAAAGCAAGTTTAAGTGAGTTTTCCCCTCGCCTTATATCCAGATGACCTTTCCGGGCTCCTAAATTTTTCGACGTTGCATATGTATTAAAGGAAAGCAATAACTCGTGATGCTAATGCTGGCTGATACAGTCATCTAGAAACTTCCACATGCCTTTTGGACGGTGGCTGGCTACAGTTATTGTCTGCACACAAACAACTAGGGGAAAAAAAGCCTTTCTGATGATTCACTTCAAGCAAAAAAAGAAAAAAAAGAAAAGGTGAACTGGAGACAGTACAAAGGTGAACTAGAGGCAGTACGGCAGCAGTGTACCTGGAGGGGGGAGGGGCGCTGAGTTTTGCAAGGTGCCTTACCTTGTCATAAGAACACAAGAAGAGCCCAGATGCCTGTATCTCACTGCCATTCCCTTGTATCTGGCATTCTGAGGTAAAATTCTGAGGGAAATGCGAGGTAAATTAAACAAATTGCATCTTGTGGCCAGTCCCTTGTATCTGGCTTTTCACAATACATTTCTGAAGTAAAATTCTGAGGGAAATATGAGGTAAGTAAAACAGAATTTTCTATCCTGTCTGTGGGGAGGGAGCTATAATAACTTGAAACCCAACTTGGGCCTTAAGAACATAAGAAGAACCCCGCTCGATCAGGTCAAGGCCCATCTAGTCCAGCTTCCTGCATCTCACAGTGGCCCACCAGATGCCTCAGGGAGCGTGTAAGACGACAAAATGCCTGCATCTTGGAAAGGTAGGAAAGCTCTGTTACCCAAGCAGACCAACACGTGCAGCGCCATTGCTGCCTTCCACATGGAAGTTGGAGTCTGTGACGTCTGAATGAAATAAGAACATAAGAAGAGCCTCACTGGATCAGGCCACAGGCCCATCTATTCCAGCTTCCTGTATATCACAGTGGTCCACCAGATGCCTCAGGGAGCACACAAGACAACCAGACACTCGTATCTTGTTGCCACTCCCCCGCATCTGGCACTCACCCCTGCACCACCCCCAAGGAAGACACCAGACCGAGGCTGGGATTTAACTTTATTCAACACACGTGTAAATCATGAAACCTACTGAATTCCCATCCCTCCCTCCCAGTCTGGGGTAGGTAAAAGAACTGTCGTGTAAACAGCTCCTTTCCCTCGCTGTCATTGCCAGTAAGCAACACAGAAATGAGGACTGGTGGTGATGGTGAGGGAGAGGAGCTGTTTACATGGCAAGGTAAGGCAGCCCGCCCCCCGTTACTGGGGGGGGAAGGGCTCTTCTCCTTCATGCCCAGAGCCAGATCCTAGGCCCGCGCCACAGGCATGTCAGTCAAACGGAATACCAGAAGAAGCTCCTCAAGAGCAAAAGAGGCATTTGCAGCAATGCGGTTGCTGTTCACGGCCCAGAATGGCTCCACTGGCGAGTGGGGGGGGGCACATAACCCAGTGCATTGCAGAGCCTGCAATACTTACCTTGCCGCCACCCACCTGTAGCTACGCGACTGGTTTGCAGATGGACTTTGGAAATACTTGTTGTTGTTCAGTCGCTAAGAGTCGTGTCCGACTCTTCGCGACCCCCTGGACCACAGCACGCCAGGCCTCCCTGTCCTCCACTAGCTTCCAGAGTTTGCCCAACTTCATGTTCATTGCTTCGGTGACACTCTCTAACCATCTCCTCCTCTGCTGCCCCCTTCTCCTTTTGCCTTCCATCTTTCCCAGCATGAGGGTCTTTTCTAAAGAGTCCTCTCTTCTCAGGAGGCGGCCAAAGTATTGGAGCTTCAGTTTCATTGGAAATACTACTTTTCTTTATAAAACTCAACAGGCACGCAGAAGCGGTGGGAGGGCACTTTCTTCCCTGGGCAGTCTGCAGGGCCGGCCCAGCAACAGGGGAGGTGAGCTGGGCTGTCTTGAGCCCCCTCTGCAGCTACCTCCCCTATCCCCTCCCCCACTTCCCCTTGTAGCTCTTTCCCTTCACCCAGGACTAGGAAGCTGAGAGAAGCACAATCTCACTTCTGCCCCTCCCAGCTGTCTTGCACTGGCCACAGCTTGCGGCCTGATTTTAAAATGGAGCAAAGCAGAGGAGCAGGTCAGCTGCATGGCCTCAGGGTGTGGAGTTCGGTGGTGGAGGCAGCTGCTGCTGCCAGTCTTGTCTCATTGTCCCATTGGAAGAAGGAGCAGCAGCGCCTCTGTGTCTTTGTCACTGCTGTCACTACTGCTGCCACCACTAAACCAAAATGGGGAGGCAGGCAGGGCAGTGATGTCATGCAGGGGGTACGCGGGGGTACGGAGTACTGGTTCCTAGGATTACGGCTGGCCCTGCCCATTCACCCACCCACTCGTTGACTCCGCCCCCTGCAACATTTGAATTTCCTGCACGTTTGAGTTGCCTGCACGTTCTCAGAGCCAGGCAGGCAGGCAGGCAGCGAGTGCAGCCTTGCCTTGCCACTGAAAAATGAGTTGCTCTGGGGTTTTAACATGATGCCAGGCCTCCTTCACATGTTCTGGGGGTGCTGTGGAATACTGTTGCAACTGTTGGGTCAGTTTAAAATCGTCTGAGGCCTCAAAAAGGGCTTTTTTCATGTCACTTCCTGCCACGACATCACTTCCGGCTTATGACATCGCCTCCGGTGGGCGGGTCCCGACACGTGCCAATCAAAAGTGAGTTGTTGTTGTTGTTCAGTCGCTAAGTCGTGTCCGACTCTTCGCGACCCCATGGACCACAGCACGCCAGGCCTCCCTGTCCTCCACTAGCTTCCTGAGTTCACCCAATTTCATATTCATTGCTTCGGTGACACTATCTAACCATCTCATCCTCTGTCGCCCCCTTCTCCTTTTGCCTTCAATCTTTCCCAGCATGAGGGTCTTTTCTAAAGAGTCCTCTCTTCTCATCAGGTGGCCAAAGTATTGGAGCTTCAGCTTCAGCATTTGTCCTTCCAGGGAGCAATCAGGCTTGACTTCCTGGAGAATTGACCGATTGGATCTCTTTGCAGTCCAGGGGACTCTCAAGAGTCTTCTCCAACACCATAATTCAAAAGCATCGATTCTTCGACGATCTGCCTTTCTTATGGTCCAGCTCTCACAGCCATACATGGCTACTGGGAAAACCATCGCTTTGACTATGCGAACCTTTGTTGGCAGGGTGATGTCTCGGCTTTTGATTAAGCTATCTAGGTTCACCATAGCTTTCTTCCCAAGAAGTAAACGTCTTTTAATTTCATGGCTGCAGTCACCATCTGCGGTGATCTTGGAGCCCAGGAAAATAAAGTCTGTCACTGCTTCCATTTCTTCCCCTTCTATTTGCCAGGAAGTGATGGGAGTGGTTGCCATGATCTTAGTCTTTTTAATGTTGAGCTTCAAACCAATTTTGGCACTTTCCTCTTTCACCCTCATCAAAAGGTTCTTTAGGTCTTCCTCACTTTCTGCCAGTAGAGTGGTATCGTCTGCATATCTGAGGTTGTTGATGTTTCTCCCAGCAATCTTGATTCCAGCTTGTGAGTCATCCAGCCCTGCCTTCCTCAAAAGTGAGTACCTGTTCTTAAATCATTTAGATGACACCACTGAGGCAGGGTGCACCTGAACAGCAGGAGTGGCAGGACTTTGCTTGCACTTCAGACATCATTTCTCCTGGGGCTGGGGCTGGCAGACTGAGGGCGCAATCCTAGCCTGGAGTTAGGCCACCATGGTTATGCTAGCAAAGTTTGGCCAGCATTAGGAACAGTGTAAAGTATGTTTGGACAGCACTTGGAGTCAGAGAGGACAGCACACAGACGTGCGCCATCCCCCCCCCCCCCGGCTCCAATAGTGGTCCAAATGCGCTTTACGGTGGCCCTTGTGCTGGCCAAACTTTGCTGGCCTAACTGTTCCAGCCTCACTCCAGGTTAGGATTGCGCCCTGAATAATGTCTAGAAAACCATGCAAGTCCACCCTCCTCCTCCCCCCAGTGATAAAACAAAGGCTTCTGGGAAATCCAAAATGGACATGGAGGCAGCGGCTGCCTCTTCCACCTTTTGCTCCAAGCGGCCATCTTGGCCGGTCTCACCTGTGGGCCGCTCTCCCTGAACTGCTAGCTTTGTTCATGCAGGGAGTTGGAAAGCACATGGAGGGAGCAGCATTCAAAACAGTGGAACAGCCTCACTTCTCTGCCATCTCCTGTGGTCCGTTCTAAACATATTGTAAAATAGGGCAACCAGGTGAGTCAGATTTCAGCACTACTGACGTTCTGGTCTTATTGTGGCTTTCCAGCATCTGCCGCAATTCAGTGTTTTACAATGCTGGACTTTGACGGTGAATCCATGGAAGGGAAGGAACTGCCCTGGCTGGTGCATCATTTGAGCCAGCTCTTATGCAAACCCCTTTGAAAGGGTCTTATTGCAGCATCAATGACTTCAGGGCAGCTGCCACTCACGCACACACACACAATGTGTTTTTTCTGTAACGAAAATGACATTCCAGCCAGCGAGAAAGCAACAAAGCTCGTAACTAGCTCCTTTCTTTCCAGCCCAATCAATACGTCTTCAACTGTGTTTCTGGAAACAAAGGCAAGCAAACACCGGAGTCACAACATGGCAGGAGCAGTTGTGTAGCTGGGGCAGGGTAGTGCAGTTTGTACTGTAGATGCCACAACACGCCGTGCAAGCAGCCACTCCCAGTTGCTGTCAGAGCCATTCCGGATGGAAACAGCCATGTTCAGGACTTCCCAGCACCAGGGAATTTTCCAGGGAACACAGGTGGGTTGACCATAAAGGACCTTGCACCGTTGGATGCTCATACCATTGGGTTGTCAGACTATCAAAGGCCATTAGTCTCGCTGGCAAAGTGGAACCTCCATGATCAGGAGCAGTATACCCCTGAGTACAAGCCCTGCTTATGGGCTTCATGGAGACATTTGATTGGCCACTGTAGAATGCAGCTGCTGGACAAGACCGAACTTCAGTCTTGTTTCATGTTCTTAATTCCCACAGCAATAAAATTCTGCACACCCATAAATACTAACCTTTATGAAATAAAAATTACAGGTGCCCTCCAAATCAAACCTTCACAAATGACGTTCGCCTTGGGGATGCAAAATCTGTTATAATCCAGGTTTGGGGTAGGATAGGTGAATAACATTTCAGCTAGGGATGTTGATCACTCAGGACTTTGATTGAGCCGTGATCAATATGGCACCTCAAGATCCATTCCCGATTGTGTATTGTGCATGTGTGTTTTGCCCAGTTTAATGCTCCCCAGCGTTTTGCTGAAAATGATCAAATTAGACCTGAAATGTTTACAATGCACAGGCTAATTCCGGTTCCCCAGCATCTCATATGCCGGGGGTAAGCCTGATTAAAATGGACAATTGACTTTTTGATTTATGCTATTCTTCGAGGGACAATGTAGCAGCCCCCAATGGATAATTAGATGAAACATACAGAGCTCCACGCACAGAAAAAGAAGGCTCCTCCTGGCCACTCTGCCACTTAACATTATGGAGCTGATCAGAGGATGGAGGGAGCTGTCACCACAGAAGGCTCGGGAAGTCAAAAGGTCAGAGGGGTCACAGGCCCAGCCCCCGGGTGCTAAAATATGACCTTGAGACATCGCCTGTAAATGCCAAGCAATCTGGCTGTAGCTGTCGACTAGTACAACTCGCTGTAGTCCCTGCATTGTAAAATACAGTGCATGAAATATTGCCCCTGACTGCAATGCTTCTATTAAAAAAAATAAAAAAAGGTAAAGGTAAAGGTTTCCCCACGACTGAATGGTCTAGTCGTGACCGACTGTAGGGGGCGGTGCTCATCTCCGTTTCAAAGCCTGTAGAGCCGGCGTTTTGTCCAAGGACAAGCTTCCGTGGTCATGTGGCCGGCATGACTCTACGCCGTAGCGCACGGAACGCCGTTCCCTTCCCACCAAAGTGGTCCTTATTTATCTACTTGCTTTCGAACTGCTAGGTTGGCAGGAGCTGGGACAAGCAACGGGAGCTCACTCCGTCGCGCAGTCTTGAACTCCCAACCTGCCAGTTGGAAAGCCCAGCAGCAGCGATTTAACCCGCTGCGCCACCACGTCCCTTAACAAACAACAAACATAATCCAGCTAAAAAGCAGGAAGTACTTGTATGCACACACACACACACACACACACACACACACACACACACCCCAAGTTCACCCTTTGGTGTTCGTTGGATTCCAAAGAGTGCTCAAGGATTACAAGGGGGCTTCCCCGCATTTAAATCTTGCATTTAGAAATTCTACATTGAGTGCCAAAAAAGACTCATTATGCAAAGAAAGATGATATTTCATTAGGTTCCCCTACCTGTGCTGTATACAGTGCTTTGACCAATTCTTAGGAGAGCAGGTGGTCCTTCAGAAATTGTGACCATCGTCCTGGTTAAGTAGGTTATTCTAAGTAGACAAAGAAAGTGTGTGGCTATGAGAGGGAGGCATGATCCTATTAAGAGAGGAAGTAAATGACATAGGATCTGAACCCAGGTCTCCCAAAGCCAAACCCTTCATGCTTGTGCCCAGCCGACATTTCTCTGTCTTTTTATTTTCTGTGATTATCAGTGATGTCATGCAGGGGGTACGTGGGGGTACGCGAGTACCGGTTCCTAGGATTACGGTTGGCCCTGCCCATTCGCCCACCCACTCGTTGACTCCGCCCCCTGCAACATTTGAATTTCCTGCACGTTTGAGTTGCCTGCATGTTCTCAGAGCCAGGCAGGCAGGCAGGCAGCGAGTGGAGCCTTGCCTTGCCTTGCCACTGAAAAATGAGCTGCTCTGGGGTTTTGGAACTGTTGGGTCACTTTAACATGATGCCAGGCCTCCTTCACATGTTCTGGGGGTGCTGTGGAATACTGTTGCAACTGTTGGGTCAGTTTAAAATGGTCTGAGGCCTCAAAAAGGGCTTTTTTCATGTCCCTTCCTGCTACAACATCACTTCTGGCTTATGACGTCACTTCCGGTGGGCGGGTCCCGACATGTGCCAATCAAAAGTGAGTACCTGTTCTTAAATCATTTAGATGACACCACTGGTGATTATGGCCATTTTGTACCCAAACTGAACTGCAAACAGAAATCCTTTGGGATATTTGAGCTATACAATTAATTTTGAGACTGTTCATGACAGTATATCTGGGTACAGCACTGCTTTTACTAGTGGTGGGGGGATAGAAATTCGATTTTTCAGACATTGCGACCCACAGGTAGATAATCCCTTATCCAGAGTATTCCAAAATCCAGACATCTTTGTCCAAGACTTTTCTTTTAAAGTGGATGAAGTGGATAGAGGGAGGTTGTTTTCCGTCTCTCACAATACCAGAACCAGGGGATATCCACTAAAATTGAGTGCTGGGAGAGTGAGAACAGATAAAAGGAAATACTTTTTTACCCAGTGGGTCGTTTATCTGTGGAACTCCTTGACACAGGAGGTGTGGCATCTGGCCAAGATGCCTTTAAAAGGGAACTGGACAGATTTCTGGAGGAAAAGCCCATCGCAGGCTATAAGTCATGATGGTTAGTGCAACCTCCTTACTTTAGAGGTAGACTACCTTGATGTGCTAGTCGCAGGGAAGTGGCAACGAGATGCAGGTATCTAGTTGTCTTGTGTGCTCCCTGAGACATCTGGTGGGCCACTGTGAGAAACAGGAAGATGGACTAGATGGGCCCTTGGTCTGGCCCAGTGGGGCTCTTCTTATGTTCTTATTTACTGTCTGTAGAAAGAAGGTCTTGTGCTAATTCCCACATACAGGCTGTAAGTTCTATTCTCTGCTCTGTAGTGTGTGCCTATACAGACACTGTTGACAAGAGTCAAAGAGACCAGCAGACATGCAAATAGGTAACGGTGAAAGGAGCAAGAGGAAGCATTTCTCATTATATTTATGCAATTATTCCAAAATCCAGAAAAAAATCCAAAATCAAGACCTGTCCCAAGCAGTCTGGTTAAGGGATAGTCAACCTGTACTAACTCTTGGATAAGATCTCACCCTCCCACCCATCAGCTTCCCAGTGTAACTCCTCATATGCTGGGATATTTGTGCATACTGTAATTGCACAAGCAGTGATGTCATGCAGGGGGAACGCGGGGGAACTCAGTTCCACTAGTTAAAATTAGGGCTGACTCCACCCACTTCACTCTCCCTCCTCCCCCCTCCCAATTCCTCTGCAAAGAGCTTTCCTTCTTGGTTGGCCGGCACTCAGAGGGTTAAAGGGAGCGACTCCGGATTCCTAAGGGGGCGAAGGGGGAAGGGCTGCAGTGGGGAAGTCCCGTCCTGTCCTGCACAGCCCCCTTCCTCGCTCCCTCCAGTCACACACGTGGAGTCAGTAGCCGCTCTGGTGAGTCTGTAGCCCACTGGGGAGAAGGCAGTGATGTCATTCAGAGGGAACGGACCAGAACGGGCGTTCCGGATCCTAACGGGCTCCGTGGCTGCTTCCGGGTTTTGGTTTTTTTCCCCAACATTTGAATTTGAACTCAATAGTGAGTTCCTGTTCCTAAATCATTTGAATGACACCACTGTGCACAAGACAGGTGGCTGTTCGGAACCTCCTCTTAACAGGTGAATGAAAATAGCACTTTATACGAGTATTTAATCCACACGTTAAGGGACGGTTTGGACAAACCGACGCCCTTCCAGCCCCTCCCCCCGCCCCGCAGGAACAGACTCAGTGCAATTATGTTACATTACACATTATTTACACTAGAGAAGAGAGGAAAGCTGCGCGGAGTGACTGCAATTCTGGGTCTCTCAGAGCTTCTCATTTGGTCCTTGGTCTCCTTGGAAACTAACTGCCGCATTCTAACCTGGCTGCCTTCATTCACGTAGCCAAGAATTTGGCTGGGCTTCCCACTCCCAACCTCATGTGCAGATCTTGCACAGCCAAACTGTACAGCTGAAGTCATTCTGCCTGCCTGCTTTGGAGAAAAGGAAATAGAAGTTGCCGACTGGCTGGGAGCAGCTTGCAAACGGCTCGCTGCAGAGCTCCTCCCTCTCGTGGCAATGTTTTCCTGGGCCCTTGTAAACTTCCCCCAGCCTCCGCTTCAGGCAGGATTGCAGCCAGGGGAGGCACTCAGCGGTGTTATGCTGCCGGAACGCTGGGCGGGACATCCGGGTGATCGACAGCCCGCCCGGAGCGTTCCGGAGCGTTACGCCGTTTGCGTAAACAATTACGCCGCTTGCGTATGTTACGCAAACGGCGTAACGCTCCGGAACACGGCGGGCGGGCTGCCAATCAACCGGATGTCCCGCCCAGCGTTCCGGCAGCATAACACCGCTGGAGGCACTCCATGGGTAGGTCCTTAGGTCCTAGGGAAAGAGGGGAGAAATAAAATGGGGGTTGGCAGCAGTGATGTCATGCAGGGGGTACGCGGGGGTACGCGAGTACCGGTTTCTAGGATTACAGCTGGCCCCGCCCATTCACCCGCCCACTCATCGACTCCGCCCTCTGCAACGTTTGAATTTCCTGCATGTTTGAGTTGCCTGCATGTTCTCAGAGCCAGGCAGGCAGGCAGGCAGCGAGCGGAGCCTTTCCTTTCCTTGCCACTGAAAAATGAGTTGCTCTGGGGTTTTAACATGATGCCAGGCCTCCTTCACATGTTCTGGGGGTGCTGTGGAATACTGTTGCAACGGTTGGGTCAGTTTAAAATCATCTGAGGCCTCAAAAAGGGCTTTTTTCATGTCACGTCCTGCCATGAC
This sequence comes from Lerista edwardsae, assembly GCA_029204185.1. NCBI lineage: Eukaryota > Metazoa > Chordata > Lepidosauria > Squamata > Scincidae > Lerista > Lerista edwardsae. Next base: position 7,729,163 of record JAJKFI010000036.1, on the reverse strand, counting down.
ATCACTTCTGGCTTATGACATCACTTCCAGTGGGCGGGTCCCGACACGTGCCAATCAAAAGTGAGTACCTGTTCTTAAATCATTTAGATGACACCACTGGTTGGCAGCCTAGGAAACAGGATATCCAACCAGGGTTCAGAGTTTAGCAGCAGGGAAGAAGTTGCTTCACCCCCCTCTTCCTTCTGTTTCCCTCCCTGGGCTTACCCCAGACCAGATCTCAGGTAACCTGCCCCCCAGGGCCTTATGAAGCTGTGGGCCTTCCCCTTCCTGGGCGGTCTCTCCCCATCCCCACCCCAGCTTTACCTGGCTCCACACAGTGATGCACAGTGATGCCTGATGGGGAGGCCCTGATCCTGCAAGGAGCAGCCAACCTTCTGCCTTGAAGGCATGGGGGACAGTGGGCAGACTAGAAGTACAACCACGTGTGGCTGTATGGTGCCAGTGGCTGCTCCCCCACCAGGGGTGTGTGTGTGTGTGTGTGTGTGTGTCTGTTGCCAATGCCCACGTTTTGCCATCGCCACCCAGAATGGCTTTAATGGCAAGTGGGAGGAGCCACTTAACACGGCGCATTGCGGCACCTGCAATACTTACTGTACCACCCCCTGTAGCTATGCTCCTGCTCCTGCCCTCACTCCAAAATTCAGCTACAGCAGGGGACTCCAAACTCTGGGCCATGGGCTGGATCTGGTCCCTCCCTGATCCTTCCTCAGCAGCCGTTCATGTTCTGCTGAGACAAGATGCATGTGTCTTATGTATTCTCTGAAGCATCTGGTGGGCCGCTGCGAGATGCAGGAAGCTGGACTAGATGGCCCTTTGGCCTGATCCAGTGGGGCTTTTCTTATGTTCTTATGAGGAAGCTGTGAACGACCCCAACTACAGCTCCCAGGGGTCGTTGCAGCCAGCTGATTCTGGGGTCTGCTGCCTCAGCAAGCCGCACGCCTGGCGTTCTGAGCATGGACATCTGGCTGTGAGAACTTCTGGGAGATGTAGTCGGGGTCCTTCATGACTTCCTCAACGGAACACAAAGTACCGTTCATGCTGCGGACAATTTTCCCTGCCGCAGCAATCTCCAGTTTGGAGACTGCTGAGCTACAGCATTTGACTGAGTGCACAATCCTAACCTGGAATTAGGCTGGCACAGTTAGGCCAGCAAAGTTTGGCCAGCACAAGGGCCACCGTAAAGTATGTTTGGACCACTCTTGGAGTCAGAGGTCAGCACACAGACATGCACCATCCTCCGTGACTGCGAGAGTGCTCCAAACGTGCTTTACAATGGCCCGTGTGTTGGTCAATCTTTGCTGGCCTAAACGTGGCAGCCTAACTCCAAGTTAGGATTGCACCGAGAACAAATATGGCAACAAAATTTGACTCAGGCTGCAGTTCTATGCACATCTACCTGGGAGTAGGTTCCATTGAACTCAATGGGACTTACTTCTAAATGACCAAACATAGGAGTAGTCACTCAAACTCTGGAGGTTATTTGACTGAAAAACCATTCCTTTTGAGGTAATGTACAGTATAGCTGGAAAAAGAAAATGAACCGAATATCTGTGACAGTCTCAAGGAAAGCAAAAACAACAACAACAAAACCGCTAGTATACTTTATTAGCAGGGTTTTTCCAAATTGTGTCTGGCCTGCACATCTGGAGACTCCGGTTTGGGATTCATATGACTGAATTCTCCTCTGACAAAACCATTCCCTGCAAAAAGAAAACAAGCATGTCAGGGAAGTTGGATTCTAGTCTGGCCTTGACATACTAGTTTTCTTTCTGCAGGATTTATTTGCTTATTGTTTGCATGGAGGAGAGTTTAATTGTGATTCCCCAGTTGCAGTTGAAAAGGATACAGAATCACCACCTCACCAGCCCTTTCCCAATTTGATGTAATGAAGCAATGAAGGTTAATTTAGACTTGCTCAAGCTCAAAGTTGCCAATTTTTTTCCAGGCTCCTGCTCCTCTGCCTCCGACAAGAACGCAAGACATCAGCAGGTGATTTCCCTACATTCCATTCCATGTGAAGCGTCACCTTTGATTTCTGCACATCAATCTTAAATGCACAGGAGCAAGTCAGAACACGGCTGTTGTTTTCTAGTTAGCTGGGCATTATCGCTAGGCCACTAAACCTTGCTGAGAATCTTGCCCTTCCTCACAAAAATCTTTTTGCTTCCCCTGCTGAAATCAGACATGGTGTCCCTGCTTAAAGGATTATTGCCCCTCTCTAAGAAAGCAGGAGCTTAAATGGCGCCAAAAGTGAGGCTGTCTATGAAACCAAACTTCCTAACTCTTTGACCTTGTGCTCCGTGATGCAAAGACTCTGTCCCTCCCTGGCTCAGGGAGGAGGCTTGGCTGGCATCACCTGCTTAACGTAGCTCCTGGCACCATTTTCACAGCCTCTTTAAGCCCTTCTGGTTTTTAACCAGCTCACAGGGATAACAGCAGGTGCGATCGCCTGATGCACTGAGTCTGCAGCCGAACCAGGTTAAAATCCCAGTATCTCTGGCTTTCATTCCCGTGTTTTGATTCCAGTCGTCTGTCTGGGTTAGCCCCAGGAGCTCCATTTTCTCTTAATCAGAATCGAGCAACAGTCCTGGCTCAGGGGGGAAAAAAAATCCACAGTTTGGATTCAATTTGGGAGAACATCCTAAATACTAAGTGCCCCTCAAGACATAATGAGTCACTAGAGGCTGAAAAATTGGAGCAGAGGTTTAGCGCAAGAAGAAGTTTTGCAGGAGAGTTTGAGCCGTTTCATCCAGAAGCAGGTACCTGAGACTGGGGCACATTGAGAGCCCAGTCCTAGGCATGTCTGCTCAGAAGAAAGTTCCATTATAGTCAATGAGGCATACTCCTTGGTAAGTGTGGATAGGATTGCAGCCTGTGGCCGCTGTGCAACATCAAGGGACGTTTCCATTCATTTCAGGACAAACAGTGCAACACGATGAACAAGACCTGCTTATTTATGTTGGTATCTGCAGGAGTTGAATGTGATGGTCCCAAGGCGGTGGTGATCCATTTGGGTGTCCAGGTATGATTGCCTTTGCTTTGTAGCCTCCACCCATGCCAGAGCCAACCGTTAAGTTAGCGATTTTCAAGGTTCTTCTTCTCATAGCACAGAGCTCTATGGTTTTCTCTATGGTCATTGCCTCTTGTGATGTCACTTCTGGCTTTCAGGAGACTCTTCCGGATTCTGCGGCTCTGTTTCTAGGGAAACTGTCTGTGATAATGAATTGGGCAGAGATGACAGAGGAAGAGGGACAATTTGTTACTTTAGACCAGGGGCTCCAAACTCCAGCTGGTGGGTTGGATTCAGTGCCTCCCTTTTCCTTCTCCTAGTTGATGCACGCTTACTGTTCTGCCGGGGAGCAAAACTACAGTTCTCGAGTGTCACCGCCACTAGCCACTTCCTGGTTGAGTCACCCCAGCAGGCTGAGCACCTGCCATTCTGGGCACCTGCCATTCTGGGCACAACTGTTGCTTCACTCCCCGGCGGAATGGTAAGCCTGGGTCACTCAAGCCCAGGGAGCGTTTTCACGGCTGCGGCAGTCTCCAATCTGCTTTTGACCAGTGGTTTTCAAACACCAGGGATGTGGTGGCACAGCGGGTTAAACTGCTGTTGCTGAACTTGTCGATCAGAAGGTTGGCAGTTCAAGACTGCATGACGGAGTGAGCTCCTGTCGCTTATCCCAGCTCTTGCCAACCTAGCAGCTTGAAGGCATGTAAAAAAAAATGTGAGTAGATAAATAGGGACCACTTTGGTGGGAAGGTAATGGGGTTCCATGCACTACGGCGTACAGTTATGCCGGCCATATGACCACAGAAGCTTGTCCTCGGACAAACGTCGGCTCTACAGGCTTAGAAACGGAGATGAGCACCGCCCCCTACAGTTGGTCACAGCTAGACCATTTGGTCATGGACAGTAGTGTCAGCCTACCGGTATGCTGGGCGTGACTTCCGGGTGAGCGGCAGCACGATCGCTGCATTCTGTTGCGTAACGGCGAAAGCCCATCTGCTGCAGCGGGCGGGCTTTCGCCGTTATGCGACAGAACGCAGCGATCGCGCTGCCGCTCACCCGGAAGACACGCCCAGCATACCGGTAGGCTGACACTACTGGTCATGGATAAACCTTTACCTTTATTCAAACATTTTAGACCAGGACCCACTTTTAAGTATGGCACTTATGTCGAGACACACCAGATGTGATGTCATTGGCCTGGAAGTGATGTTGTGGCAGGAAGTGACATCATCAAGCAAGAAGTGCTGTCATTGTAACATAATAAAATGACACTCCTGGAATGCAAACTGGCATTCTTGGACTTCAGCAATGGCACAACCAAGAAACATCCCTGTCAGAAAGCAAGATTAGGACAATATTTTAGGTAAAACCACTGAACTAAAAACCAATTTTTTTTAAAAAAAATCTTCGCTTGAAAGTTCAAACTGCTAACACTCACAAAAGGAATATAACAAGAGTGAGGTCTGCAGCTTCCAAGATGGCTGCTCCCAGCTTTCCGCAACCCACAGTTTGAATAACTCTGCTTTAGACAGTTGCCCTAGAAACAGCCACAGAACCCAGAAGAGTTTTGCAGTGATTTTCAACCACTGTGCTCTAAATGTCTGCAGCACACCTGAGGATGCTGTGGCACACCAGCTGAAAATCACTGTTTGAAATCAGGACTCACCAGACCCTGATGGCTAATCCTTCTCCCATGTGAACAGAGCATTTCATGCTGCAGAGTAGCCTGCTTGCCAGGCTGCCACTTGCCCCCAAATTGCGGTCCAGCCAGATGCTTCCAGGTTCTGTCACCCCAGCATGCCAGGCACCCGGATTCCCCAGGCAGAGGCGACTGGCTGGAACACAGTTTTGGGGCAATCGGTGGTGTGGTAAACAGACTCCCTTGCGGAATGAAACTTCCCTGTTTGGAGACTGCTGCTTTAAGTGAAAGAGGAGAGAATTAGGACCAAGTTGTGCCATGACACTAGACCAGTGACGGCGAACCTAAGACACGGGTGTCAAAGGTGACACACCACAACGTTTGGGATGACACACCCTGCATTCACCAGTACATGACAAAAATTGAGTTTTTTAATTCATTTTTCATTTTTGTAATTATTTGATGTTTCTTTATGTAATGCATAGCACTGCATGTGATTGGACTGTATTTTTTGTTTAAATAAATGAACATAAAGAATTGTTTCTCTTTTGTTTGGGAGGGGGGTTGACACACCAGCAGAGCTAAGATAAACTTTTTCCTAAGTTTTGACACACTGAGCCCAAAAGGTTCGCCATCACTGCCCTAGACTCTTCTTAACTCTAGTGCCATGCTATAATTGACAAGACCTGCTATATCTGCTATGTATATACAGTATTATCTATGCTATGTAGGCTGCTGTGAATTGTGTGGCAGTTCCACAGGGTCAGGCTCCTCAAGGCCTCACCTATGGTACAACTCCTGGAGGAGAACAAGATGGACAAACTCCGGTCTACTAAATTTTAACTTCCTCTCCTCCTACGGTTACCACCAAACTTGCACACAAAGTGAAATTCAAAGTGAATTTCTCAGCTCCTCCCATGGTGAAGCTTAGCATGGTTTTCCTAGGGAACTCAAATAAGTTGTGCACACTCAGAAGTGGTAAAAGAGAATGTTTTGCTGATGTAACTGTCTTTAAAAAAATAGGATTCTGTACACATTCCTACATAACAATCAACTGATTAAATGAATAACCATATTGTTCCGACACTTCCACGCAATGATGAATAAATCAATTAATGAACTCAGTTGAGCTCTACATTTACATATCTATAATTCACCTGATTATGCCAGGTTTTTAGTTCAAGAAGATTTAATAATGGTAGTAATACAAATAAATAAGGACAAGGTCTGTTGATGTTTATGTTTATGTTTTCGTGATTACTTCTGTGTGCCACCTAGTTCTAAGCCAACACTTTCACCACTATACCACACTCCCTCTCCAGCAACTATACACTACATTGTGCATGCAATTTCCAAGCCTGATTCAGCAGCTGTATGTACATAGTCCCATAAGATATTTAGTGACAGGACCAGGCATTTGCTTGGGGTGGGGTTGAATGCCAGCAAATGGCATTCCAGAATTGTCATTCCAATCCAGAATTCCAGGATACATGGGAGAGAGTATGGCCTGGCAATGATTGGGCTGAGAAGCCACCCTCTTTGAATGGTGGGAAGAGGAAAACCAGACAAAAACCCAGCTCTCACCTAACAGTTAATGGAATAAGTTCTCAGCATGTGCCATCGATGGCTGCTAGCCTTGCCAGCCTGATCTCAGGGATGTCAGCCACACAAGAGCCAATCATCATTGGCATCATTGGCCATCATTCAGTGTGGTGTACATAACGGTGATGTTACCTCCCGTTGTGATGTCACTCCTGGGGTATCATTTTGCCCTCTTCACACTTGGCCACATTTGGCCACACTTCCGTTAGCTACGCCCCTGGTTGGGGTCTCATTCATTTGCTGCCCCGCTAAGGGTGCTGCTCCAAGCAAATACTTCAGATGGCCTCATAGTTATAATGTGCAAGACTACTCACCTATCAGATCCAAACTGGGACAGAGTGCCTATACCTTTTAACTATTGTCTAGAAGGGGGAATTTTGGTAGGTGCAGCTCAACAAAAGAGGGTTTAAAAAGCAGCACCTGCCAAAATTCCTTCTTCTCTACAATGGTTAAAGGTATAGGCACTCTGTCCCAGTTTAGATCTGGTAGCCCTAAAAAGATGGCTCTGCATTCTTGACAATGAGTTTTAGAAGAAGCATGCTTGATGCCTAAGCAGGTCCAAATTAACCCATGGCTGGGCCCCTCAGCTTTCAGATTATTTTGGGGCCCCTTCAAAACTCTTCAGGGAAGTTCCTGCCACACTGAATGGAGGCTCCTGGTGGAGAGGCAGGCGAGCAAGGTTCTCCTTCCCCCCCCTTTACAAATAAGGCCTCTTACAGCTTACAAATAAGGCCCCTAACCTTGGGCAATCCAGCCACAGGCAGGCTTCTCACAGACAGACCCAGGCTGGCATGGAAGCTCCTGCTGCTAAAATGGCAGCAATGCAGGCAGAAATCCGAGGGGCAAAGCCCGGAAAAGCCAGGCCCTTCTGAATTGTCCCCCAAAGGGGAAAAAACTCACCAACGGACCCCGGCTTGCCTGGAAGCTTCCCAGTGATTCAGCCTCCGTGTGCAGCCTGGCTCATGCCCTGGAGGTGGGGCTTGCCCAGTGGTGTGATCCAGGCGGAACGGCCTGGTACGCCATTCCACCAGTTCAGCGGACAGGCCCAGGCCGTGCCGCCTCTCCGGAGGACAGGCAAGCTGCTGCTGGGCCTGCCCTCCCTCCCTTGCGTCCCGAATCGCTCTGAAATGGAGCGATTTGGGCTCTGTGAGGCGCAGGAGGGCGTGGCAGCCCTCCGCCATAGGGGCGGAGGGCTGTCAATCATCCGGGCGTTCCGGTTCTTGGCGCACCCGGATGACATCACTGGGCTTGCCCCATGTGGGAGAGCTCTGAAAGCCTTGCCTTTGCCAGGCCAGGCTTGCTGAAGTCTCTTGCCGGTTGGGGGGTTGGGTGGGAGTCCCCAGGGCCTGAATCTGGAGACCCATGCATTAGGCTGACGCCCAGACATGCCAACCTGAAGGGCCCTTGTCCCTGTGCAGCCCCTAGGCTTCAGCCTACTCAGCCTAATGGAAAATACAGTACAGCCCTGGATTCCTATTACAAACAGCGGACACTTGTATTAACAGCCTATTGCTGCAAACCTTGTCAACAACGCAATCCCAAACTAGTTGGATATAAGTTGTAGAATTATTTATTTATTTATTTATTTATTATTATTATTATTATTATTATTATTATTATTATTATTAATTTTAATTCTGCCTTTCTGCCCCATGGGCACCCAAGGCGGCTTACAACATTAAAATCAACACTTTAAAAACCACAAGTCTAACAGTTAAAACAATGTTAAAAACAATATTAAAACAGTTACAAATTTAAAACAAGCAAGCCCCGTGGATCCTTTAAAATATAAGATGAAGCATGTAAAATGCCAGCCAGCCTGTCAACAACTGAAGGCTTGTTTGAATAAAAAAGTCTTCAACCCCCGCTGAAATATTACCAAAGAGGGAGCAGTTCTTAATTCTAAGGGGAGGGTATTCCAAAGTTGTGGGGCCACCACTGAGAAGGCCCAATTCCTGGCCGCCATCCCCCTCACCTCTCCTGGTGGCGGCACAGTCAGAAGGGCCCCCCAGATGACCTAAGAGTACGGGTAGGATTATATGGAAGGAGGCGGTCCCTCAAATATCCCGGACCCAAGCCGTAAAGGGCGTTAAAGGTCAAAACTAGCACTTTGAATCGGGCCCGGAAAGGAACTGGCAGCCAGTGTAGCCGCCGAAGCAACGGCCCGAGAGAGTTGAACCGTTGGTTGAACACACCCTAGCACTCTCACGACTTCCTAAATAACATGTGCAGAATTTATGTACTGTATTTAACACGTTTCTCTGCTACCTTTCACTCAAAGAGATCAGGGCAGTGTTTACAAAAGAGAAACATTAAACAATACAATACAATAAAATCGATAACAAGAACCAGAGAAAAGCAAAACCCAGGCAATAAAAGACCAAGAAAAGCAGCAGCTTTTACAATTACAACCACCATCCACAGCTGCTATCACAGTTCACGAGTATGTATTTTATATAGGTGTGAATTTCATGACGTTCCCTTATTGAACTGTATAGTGATTTTTACATGGCCCCCTCAGGGACAAAGCAACTGCTTGAAGTTAGTTGCATGTTGCTCTCTTACGTAACAAAATTCCAAACTATTATATTGTATGCTTACGGATTTATTGTAGCAGTTATAATCAATTCTGAGAATAAGAGCCCTAAAGAGGCATCTAGACAAGATCTAGGGCAACAAAAATGTCTTGGCCTGGCTTCTGAAAGGAAGCTACCAATGCACCTGGCAAGCTTCGCGAAGGATGAAGTTCTATATGCAAGAGACGCCGCACTGGAGCAGGCAGATCTAGTCCAGCATCCGGTATCTCACAGTGGCCCACCAGATGCCTCAGGGAGCAAACAAGGATGTCTGCATCCTGTTGCCACTCCCTTAACTTGGCATTCTGAGGTAAATCTGGAGGTACACACTGGTGGCTAGTCAATATTCTCTACAGCATTTCTTTTTGACAGCCACCTGAACCAGATGCTCCTTTTCAGACATGTACTCCTAGGAACATAGGAACAGCCTCACTGGATCAGGCCAAGGCTCATCTAGTCCAGCTTCCTGTTTCTCACAGTGGTCCACCAGATGCCTCAGGGAGCACACGAGACAAACAGATACTTGTACCTCGCTGCCACTCCCCTGCATCTGGCATTCTGAGGTAAATTCTGAGGTAAACACACTGGTGACTAGTCAAGATCCTACACAACATTTCTCTTTGACAGCTACTTGAACCAGATGCTCCTCTTCAGACATATACTCATAGGAACATAAAAAGAGCCGCACTGGATCAGGCCAAGTCCTATATAGTCCAGTTTCCTGTATCTCACAGTGGCCCACTAGATGCCTCAGGGAGCAGAAGAGACAACAAGATACCTGCATCTTGTTGCCACTCCCCTGCATCTGGCATTCTGAGGTAAATTTCTGAGGTAAAATTCTGAGGTAAATATGAGGTAAATAAAACAAAATTTGCTATCCTGTCTGTGGAGTTGGAACTATAATAACTTTCAACCCAATCTGGGCCTTAAAAAGTGCCCCGCTGGATCAGGCCAAAGGCCCACATAGTCCAGCTTCCTGTCTCTCACAGTGGCCCACCAGATGCCTCAGGGAGCACAGGAGACAACCAGGTACTTGTACCCTGCTGCCAAGACACCCAAAGGAGATCATTGGCAGATGGGCATAATGTGTGGGCAGACTGATAAGGAAGGAATGTCCAAATGTCCAAAGACCATTTTAATAAACTACTAGGGTGTGCCCCTTTTAGTAGCGTGAAACAAAAAATTCAAGCTTTCAGGCTACATTTGGGGAAAAAAAAGATTTATTTAATGTCTGGGTTCATTTAATTGTTTGTAGGTGTATTTCTGCTGGAAAAAAACTCCCAGCGCAGTCCAGCTGTCCAGGATTTTAGGGATTTGATGACAAGAATATTTAAATGTCAATTAATTATAGAATGCAAATACAATAGCTGAGAATTTCACTTTCTGAAATTAATTTGAATCAGTTAAACAAAATCCAGTGACCAAGAGACTATTTACGGATTGTAAATTGATAATTGCAAAGCTCAGTGATCCACTGAAGGTTCTAATGGAGTTCCTGATGTGTTCACTCCTGGGAAAACAGAAAAGCAAGTTCATTCATTTGTTGAATGAACTCAAAGGCCACTGCAATGATTCTTTTATGATGTGTATTTCATGTGACAGGCAAATTCTACAAGATGTTGCTTAGACCAAACATAGCCCAAGTGTGGCACAGAGTTCATTGCCTTGAAGTGGAATGGGCTCAAAACACTTAGGAGTGGCTGATCATGGATAAACTAATGTAGAACACAATCCTAACCGGCAGTTAGGCAGGCACAGTTAGGCCAGCAAAGTTTGGCTGGCACAAGGGACACCATAAAGCTCGTTTGGATCACTCTCAGAATCAGGGAGGATGGCAGACCTCTGTATGCTGCCCTCTCTGTCTCAATGTCCCTTGTGCTGCCTGTAATTTGCAGCCCAGCTCTGTGGGACATGGACTAGGCTATTGAGAGTGCAATCCTAACCTGGAGTTAGGCTGGCACAAGTTAGGCTAGCAAAGTTTGGCTGGCATAAGGGCCACCGTAAAGCACATTTGGACCACTCTTGGAGTCAGGGAGGATGGCGCACATCTGTGTGCGACTCTGAGAGTGGTTCAAACATACTTTACAGTGTCCCTTGTGCCAGCGAAACTTTGCTGGCCTAACTTGTGCCAGCCTAACTCCAGGTTAGGGTCCTCTCAAAGTTTTAACTTGAGTTAAGACTGAAGGCGCAATCTTGGGCTATAAAGGCTTCCTGATGGGGACATGTCCTTACCTGGACTGTGACAGCCCTTCCTGGCTCAAGCTTGTTCTCAGGCTCTCATTTTCAGCTTGTTCCCTGGTTCTGACCTCAACCCTTATTGTGACCCCCCTCCTCTGCTTTGTTCCCCACCTCAACCTCCTGCAATAGCATCCTCTAGCCATCAACAGCTGTGGTGCTGAAGTGCAAAAGACAGCAATTTGCCTGGTCTGCCCTTAAATCGAGGAGAGCGTAATCTGCCTCGATCCTTCTGGTAGATTCCCCATTTCAATACCTTACATAGCCTTGACCTGCATGTTTTCTGGCAGAATGAATAGCATGCACACAAGTGAGATGCACACAGGTGCAAGCGTACAGGTGAGCTGGTGACCTCCAGAATGGCAGCTAAAGAGTGGTCTCGCTCGCTCACTATTATTCACTTCAATCATGCATCTTCTGCATTAAAAGCAGGCTTTTTGTTTGTCTTTTCGTGTTGTTTGTCTTTTAGGGAGCACTTTCCAAACTTGCGGCAGAGAACTGGATTGGCTTGAAGCCCGATATTATAGCTTGGCTTGATCATGATCCACTTTGTTTCATTGTCCTCTGCTGATTTAACTGTTCCCCCTGATAAAATTCAGCTCTGGCCCGGAGTCATGTTGTGCCGGAGCTGAAGTTGAGACTTGAAACATGTGACTTTGCCATACACCATGCTCCTCCTCACCTCCTCAAAAGTCCAAGGTTACTAGGAGGGGGGTGGGAGAGACGCCTGACAAAACAGGTAGAAAATCCAATGGCTTCTCTGTGTCTGCCTTTGAATTCGTTCTCCCCAGTGTAAAGGTAGTGAGTGCCGAAAGAACAAATATTGGAGAGGGTGCTGGAAGGGAGCATTTATTTATGGGGATTACATTGCTCCTGTGTAGTTCTTTTCAGTCTGTACTTTACAGAGAGAGATGCCCTATTTTCGTAATCCCCTTAATTTCAAGGAATGCACACAACTGTCCCTTCCACCCTGCCCTTACGCTGGTTCTTAATACATTACTCATTTTCTGTCCTTCTGCGAATTCTGAATGACACTCACCCGTTAGCCAGCCCCATTTATGCAGCCACAAATGGAGGAGGTGCTTTTCACTTAATTGCTTTTATTACTTCTCTATGAGCAGATGCAAGGACAATTATTTCACAGGAACAAATAAATATCCCTTGACCCAAACCCGGGGGGGGGGGGGCTGGCATCTTCTGCATGGAGCAGTCTGGAAGGCTCTTTTCATTAAAAAATTAAGAATCAATCAAAGAATCATTAGAAAGCAAAAAAAAACGCAGGGAGGTCCATGTGCAATCAGGGAAAATTCTCATGTAGCCCACTGACCTGACTGGTCAACAAAGCATAAGGAATAACAGTGTTAGGATGCTCAAACTTTGCAGCCTGTGGAAGTACCCTGGGCAATTAGTGACCATCTTGTCCTCTACGAATCTGCCCATGTTTTAAGACAGCGGTTTTCAGTGTTTCTTCTCATGGCATGCTGAACTCTATGGTCTTCTCAATCGTATACTCAAGCGTTTCTCAAACTGTGGGTTGTGACCACTTGGTTGGTCACGATGTGATGTCAGGTGGGTCGCGGAAAGCTGGAAGCAGCCATCTTGGAAGCTGCAGACCTGACTCTTGCTATACTGGTGGAGTCTTCTTATCCATGCATGGTCTGTTCCAGGAACCCTTGAAGATGCAAAAAAAAGTATTAAACGAAATCATGCTGTTAATTAGCATTCAGCCTTAAAATTTTCTGAGGGGCACCATGACCTGATTGACCACTGTAGGAAGCAGGATGCTCGACAAGGTGGGTCTTTGATCTGATCCAGGACCAGCTGTGCTTCTCTGATATTGCTATCTATGGAAGGGTCTGCTGAGTGTCTCTCAGCTAAATCTTATACAGGGCAGAAATAGGCAAGCTGGCTGGCCTGTGCCATATCCAGCCCTGGTTAGGAGGTGGCTGTGGTCAGGCTTGTCCCTTTACTCCAGAGTAAAGCCCCATCCACCATAGAATCATAGAGTTGGAAGGGACCTACAAGGTCATCTAGTCCAACCCCCTGCCTGTAGCAGGAAATCCTCCTAGAGCATCTCCAGCAGGTGCCTGTTGAGCCGCTGCTTGAAGGTCTCCAGTGAGGGAGAATCCACCACTTCCCTTGGCAATCTGTTCCACGGTCGACCTGCCCTTATCAACAAGGAATTCTTCCTGAAGTCCAGCCAGAATCCCCTCTCTTGCAGTTTGTACCCATTGGACCTAGTTCTACTGTCAAAGGCAGATGAGAACATATTTGTTCCTTCTTCCTTATGACAGCCCTTCAGACATTTCAAGAGTGCTCTCAAACCCCCTCTCATTTCTCTTCTCCAAGCTAAACATACCCAGTTCCCTCAGCCTTTCCTCATAGGACTTGTTTTCCAGCCCCCTGATAATCTTCGTTGCTCTTCTCTGAACCTGCTCCAATTTGACTGCATCTTTCTTGAATGCGGTGCCCAGAATTGGACACAGTACTCCAGGTGAGGTCCAGGGACGAACGGAGGCCCGAGCGCACCCATGGCAGGTGACAAAACTGCGCCCCCAGGACATCGCCCTGCCCCTGTGCGTCGCCCCGCCGCGCCTCCCTGCACCTGGAATAGCTCCATTTTGGAGCGTAACATAGGTGAGGGAGGGAGGGTGAGCCGACTAGCACGCGGTTTCCTCCGCAGACTCCGCGCAATGGCGCCCCGCCGCCCTGCTGCTGCCCGGCGCCCATGGCTCGCGCCACCCCGGGCTACAGGGTAAACACGCCTCTGGGGAGGTCGCACCAACGCAGAGTAAAGTGGAACCAGACTGCTGACTCATGTTCCTCTTGTGATCCACTGCAACTCCAAGATCCCGCTCACATGTTGTGCGGCCAAGCCAGGTTTCTCCCATTCTATACCTGCGTCTTTGGTTATTAGCAGTCTACTCAGGTTGCGTAAGTGAAATCACTGGCTCAAATCCAAGTGGCCTGTGTAGGGCCAACTGGGCCAGAACAGGGGCTAGGACCTGGCCTAAGGGCTGGATCCGGGCTCCACTCCCTCCCTGGGCCAGTGTGCCCATGGGCCCGCCATCTCCCTGCCTCCCCCACCCCAACCTGCCTCCCCCTGCCCTCCGCAAACCCCATGTGCCAACCTCTGTAGGCCAGCCTTAGCTGGCGCAAGGAGGCTAGCGCATGCCTGTGCACCAACCTCCATGACTCAGAGAGTGGCATAAATCTGCTTTATGGCACATTTGCAACACTGGAAGGGGACTGGTGCTGGCCTACCGGCATGTTAGGATTCTGCCCTGTGCCAACTTCACAGCAGGTGTTTGGAGCGTTGACTCCTGGGTTCTGTTTTCCCATCCTGCCATGAAATGGCGTTACAGAAAACACTGAGGCTCAGATCTCTCTGATGTTCTAAGACCAAAGGGGTATTTCTCAGATGTCAGCATCAATCTGGAATAAGCTTGTTTGCATGCTGTTGACTTTAGAGCAAAACGAGGCTCTTACGGCTAATCCCCCATGGAATTTGTGAGCCTGTGTAATAACCTGTACATGATTTCCCGTGTGCTCTTTTGTGTTTTTCTTAGTCTTGGGTCATTAAAGGGAAATAAATGCGGGGATTTCCTTTCTAGCATTTCATGGGCAAACCTTTAAAAAAATTTTTTTCTATATTTATACTCTTCTTGGTCTCCACCTTAACCCGATTCCACATAAGAGAACTTGCAGTGCCTGTCTTACAAGCCCCAAAGCTTTAGCTTTTCAAAGACTACTTTCCTCTAGCTGTACCCCACAACTTCCTTATTGAGTGTGGACACAATGCAGCCAGAATGAAGGGCAAATGTGCCCCATAGATTTTAGTGGGGCTGAAAAGATGCATTCAGTACCGTATGATTGTTCTGAATGCTTTTCATTCTGGACTATGTGGCTTATTATTTCTTCCCTGTCTTACTTTGTTGTTGGCTTGCACTGCTGTAATTTATGGTCACATTGGCTTGATTTTGGAATGGTGGCTTCTACATTGTTTTAGTGTGCATTTTGTAGTGTTTTGTGGGCAAAAGTGAGATCAGAACACAGGGAATAAATTCCTGGTCTGTAGCATGGCCAAAAGTTTTGAAGGACTGAGGGCGCAGTCCTGGAGTTTGGCCGGCAGAAGGGACACCATAAAGTATGGTTGGACCACTCTCGGAGTCAAAGAGGCCAGCACACAGACTTGCCCCATCCTCCCTGACTCTGAGAGTGGTCCAAATGCGCTTTATGGTGGCCCTTGTGCTGGCCAAACTTTGCTGGCCTAACTCCAGGTTAGGATTGCACCCTGAGAGCCATTGTGACACAGAGGTAGACAGTTTGGACTTGGGTGTGATGGAAACAATCCTGTTTCAAACTATCATTCAGTAGGTCCCAACAGCTTTCCTATGTGCCACCATCACAATTTACCAGAGGAGGGCTCTCCTAGCTCATGCTTTTAACTCTTCCACTAAAATCAATAAGGGGCTTTAAGAGTGAAATTCATGAAGGAGGAGTCCATCCCTGATTGCCACTGAGATAATCAAGTTGAACTTCCATGTTCAGAGGAAGTATGCTGCTGAATACCAGTAGAGCTGGTGGGGAGAAGAGCCCTGCTGGATCAGGGCACCACTGAAAGATAAAAAGGGCAGGAGGTGTGGAAAGATGGTTGAGCTGCTGGTACTGCCTGAAGCTAAGCAGGAGAATCTGTGGTCTATTTTGGGATGGGAGACGGAACGCCAGGCTGTGACAAGCTTCAGTACCTGTTGTGGCGGAACGGAGTCACTCTGGAGCTGATTAGCCAGTGTGGGAAAGTGGTGAGAAGGCCAGCCAGCAAAAGAATGGATTCCAACCTTGAGGCCTATCCAGGCTGGACTTATGATCACCTGCTGAAGCTCGAGGTCACACAGCCAGAGAGAACCACAACTGTGAAGGCTACATCTGGTACTGAGGATTCAGAGAATCGCAGGATACTGTATATTTGTTTAAAAAAAACCATTGAAAAATGGTAGTTTAGACTAGCCTGCCCATGTAAGCCGCTTTGGGCATTTGTTTCGGCATGGGAAAGGCGGGATATAAATTCTTCGAAATAAAAAAAAAAGTCCCCCTTAGAGGAAGTGGCCCAGGAATGGGTGCTTCGACGGTGATCATTTCTTCGTGCAGTGAACCCCGTTTTGTTGTCAGAGGTCACTTCCAGTTTGCAATCACAACCAACTGCAAATTTTAAAACATGATGGCATTGAAGATCAGAGGAACTTTGCAAAATTCATGGCTTGGGTTTCTCCAGAATCATTCTATATTGGTGGCATCTAATCAGGGGCGGATCTGCTTCAAATGGCGCCCATGGCGCCCAATGAAATGGTGCCCCAGGGGCACGCACGTCATGACATCACAACATCGTGACGTCATGACGTTGCGCCCCGCCCCCTCTAAGAAGCGTGTTCTGTTCGCTCCCGCCGGCCCTTTAAGGGGCGCCGAGTTCTGCTCACTCCCGCGGGCCTTAAAGGGCCGGCGGGAGTGAACAGAACGCGGCGCCGCCCGGCGCCCCCTCCCGCTTCTCAATGCGGGGGGGCAGGGCGCTGGGCGGTGCCGCATTCTTTTCGCTCCCGCCAGCCCTTTAAAGCCAATGGGAGGGAACAGAAAGAACGTGGCCGGGGCGCCGTGTTCTGTTCGCTCCCGTGGGCCGTAAAGGGACAGCGGGAGCAAACAGAATGCGGTGCCAACCAGCGCCCCGCCACCCGCCTTGAGAAGTGGGAGGGGGCGCCGGGCAGCAGTGCATTCTCCTCGCTCCGGCTGGCTCTTTAAGGCCAGCTGGAGCGAGGAGAACGCGGCGCAGGCCCTGGGCGGGCCGCGGGCACCATTTTGGGGGCGGAGCACGCCATGGTTACGGTGCCCTCTCCCAAGATGGCGCCCAGGGCTCGTGCCCCCCTTGCCCCCCCAGATCCGCTACTGCATCTAATGGCTTGTTTTAGTTCCATTTGTTTTGATACCATGCATAAAGTGACCCACATGGTGCATAGAACTGCTGGGAAGAAAAAGGAAAACAAAGAAATACCAGGAATTTTTTAACAGAAGGACAAATTTTTTTTTAAAAAAAGTGACCAATGGCTTCAAAATTCAGCCCATTGAGCTGCCATGTTCAATTTTTAATTTGTTTTAAGTACATTTTGCTTAGACAGGTGGATTCACTCTGCCCTGAGACTAATATTAGTTCTCTGGCTGCAGAAAATAGTGCTGAGAATTTAATCTGGATCTATTGACTCGAAGGGAATTTACAACACTGCCGGCTTTGAGAGCTTCTGAAGGAGGCCCGAGCTATCAATCATCTTTCAGAGAGCTTGCCAACAAGGTGAAGTGGCCAGATGTCTTATTTTAGTAACTTCATTGTTCTTTTTTGCACAAAAGAGCAGCCTTGCTCCAGGAGGCCTGCTCCGTTCGCAATAGGTGTCCTCTCCAGTTATGGTGATGGAGACCTGTGGAAGCACCCGATCTCTCTTGGCCAACTCCATTCATTCAGATGTGCAGTGCTCGCAAAAGGTAGGCACACAATTCTCTTGATTAGAAGCTGGTGATTAAGAAGAAGCTAGGACTTTCTCAATGAAGCTTGTGCGTGGCTTTGTGAATGGAGTGAAGCCCATTCATCAGCATCAACCGCTCATAGCCTGGCAGGTAGGGAAGAAAGGAGTCTTGCAAAGATGGTGGCAGGCATTTTTTTTTCATTCTTCTATTTTCAGCAGCTACTGAAATGGTGGGAAAGTGAACATGTTTGGAAATGCGGTTCAGGAAGAGCTGAGCATGATGGAGAAAGTTAAACATAAGAAGAGCCCCGCTGGATCAGGCCAAAGGCCCATCTAGTCCAGCTTCCAGTATCTCACAGTGGCCCACCAGATGCCCCAGGGAGCACACAAGACAACAAGATGCCTGCGTCTCATTGCCACTCTCCTGCATCTGGCATTCTGAGGTAGCCTACTTCTACAATAAGGAGGTCGCACCACACATCATGGCCTGTAGTCTGTGATGAACTTTTCCTTCAGAAATTTGTCCAATCCTCTTTTAAAGGTTCCTAGGCCGAACTCCTAGGTAGCAAGGAGTTCCACAGATTAATTACCCAGTGCGTAAAAAGAAGTATTTCCTTTAATCTGTTCTAACTCTCCCAACACTTAATTTTAGTGGATGTTCCCTGGTTCTGGTGTTGTGAGGGGGGGAAGAATCATGCCCCCCTCAGGTGCCTTTTTTCTAGGCTGACAGGCCCCTAACACTTCATAAGTTGACGGGCCTTTCTTCATAAGTAGACTTGCCATAATTTTTAGAGTTGAAACTGGGACCAATTGGAGTCTCACCAGGCACGGCACAAAGCAGAGTGTAACACCCCCGATGGGGAAACTTGCACACTGTTGGGCAATTTGGTGCTAGTTTGTAAGGGGGGTGGTGTTTGCAGTGGTGTCATCTAAATGATTTAAGAACAGGTACTCACTTTTGATTGGCACGTGTCGGGACCCGCCCACTGGAAGTGACGTCATAAGCCAGAAGTGATGTCGTGGCAGGAAGTGACATGAAAAAAGCCCTTTTTGAGGCCTCAGATGATTTTAAACTGACCCAGCAGTTGCAACAGTATTCCACAGCACCCCCAGAACATGTGAAGGAGGCCTGGCATCATGTTAAAACCCCAGAGCAACTCATTTTTCAGTGGCAAGGAAAGGAAAGGCTCCGCTCGCTGCCTGCCTGGCTCTGAGAACATGCAGGCAACTCAAACATGCAGGAAATTCAAACGTTGCAGAGGGCGGAGTCGACGAGTGGGCGGGCGAATGGGCGGGGCCAGCTGTAATCCTAGAAACCGGTACTCGCGTACCCCCGCGTACCCCCTGCATGACATCACTGGGTGTTTGTCCCCAGGCCCTCATCTGGGCCCTCCCACCCATGTCAGCAAAAACCTATGTTATATGACCTTTGAACCTTGATGAGGTAAAGTAAAATGGTTATATGAATAATGCACACATCTTTGCATAAACTCACCACACTTTCTCTGCACCACTTACACACTAGCCTCATACACTGCAACGATTGCAGTACCTCTTGCAGAATCTCATGGCACTGCCTATGTACAAATCACTGAACGACTCGGGGTGTTTGAGTATAACCCAGTTCAGTACAATTGGCAACCGAGTCATACCAAACACATTTTAGTGCTTAAAATGCACATTATGCTTTGTCGAAAGCAGTGAAAGAGTACGTAAGAAGACTGAAAAGAAGAAGAGGCAAGCAGGGCAAAAGCTACGCTTCAGGCAGCAGCGTTTCCACACGTGAATCAGAATCCTGCTTGTTGTGCTCAAATCACTGGAGACAGAAAACAAAACATGTCACAGGGTAAAAGCCAACTGAGTACAACTGGCAAACAAATCAGAACATTATTTTGCATCCTTGTCTGGTTAAACTGGAATTATCTGTTACTGTACTTATCAGTTACTGACCCACAGGAAAGGCCCCAGATGTAAGTAGAAAGCAAGTGAAGGACAAAATTCATACTCCGAGTGGATGAGGTTCTGCAGCTGCTGAACAGGCCTGCTATAGAAAAGGCAAAATCTAGCCAGAAACTGCAGAGAAAAAAACTTTTTCTTCATATAGAAAAGACCAGGGGAAAAAAAAAAACAAGACAGGCACCAGCAACACAGATATGGTCCAGCTCTCACAGCCATACATTACTACTGGGAAAACCATAGCTTTGACTATGTGAACCTTTGTTGGCAGGGTGATGTCTCAGCTTTTTATTAAGTTGTCATAAGAACATAAGAAGAGCCCCGCTGGATCAGGCCAAAGGCCCATCTGGTCCAGCTTCCTGTATCTCACAGCGGCCCACCAGATGCCTCAGGGAACACACAAGACAACTAGATATGTGCATCTCGTTGCCACTCCCCTGCATCTGGCACTCCGAGGTAGCCTAACTCTAAAGCAAGGAGGTTGCACTAACCATCATGGCTTGTAGCCTGCGATGGACTTTTCCTCCAGAAATCTGTCCAGTCCCCTTTTAAAGGCATCTAGGCCAGATGCCAATGCCACCTCCTGTGGCAAGGAGTTCCACAGATTAATTCCCCGCTGGGTAAAAATGTATTTCCTTTTATCTGTTCTCACTCTCCCAGCACTCAATTTTAGTGGCTGTCCCCTGGTTCTGGTATTGTGAGAGAGGAAAAAGAACCTCCCTCTATCCACTTTATCCATCCCGTGCATAATTTTGTATGTCTCAATCAAGTCCCCCCTCAGGTGCCTTTTTTCTAGGCTGAAGAGCCCCAAATGCTGTAGCCTTTCCTCTTATGGGAGGTGCCCCAGCCCCGTAATCATTTTGGTTGCTGTCTTCTGCACCTTCTCTAGTTCCCCTATATCTTTATAAGGTGTGGTGACCAGAACTGTACACAGTACTCCTAGTTGTCTAGGTTATTCATAGCTTTCCTCCCAAAAAGTAAACGTCTTTTAATTTCACGGCTGCAATCACCATCTGTGGTGATCTTGGAGCCCAGGAAAATATACTCTGTCACTGCTTCCATTTCTTCCCCTTCTGTTTGCCAGGAAATGATGGGAGTGGTTGCCATAATCTTAGTTTTTTTAATGTTCAGCTTCAAGCCAATTTTGGCACTTTCCTCTTTCACCCTCATCAGAAGGTTCTTTAGGTCTTCCTCACTTTCTGCCATTAGAGTGGTATCATCTGCGTATCTGAGGTTGTTGATATTTCAATGTATGGAGCTTTCCATCCCCCTAATATTACGTCCCCCACATGTCCCAGTGTTCATGACCACGCATGCACCAATTTTTTGAAGGGCCAAATTCATACCCAGAGCTTCCTAGGTTCGGCAGAGACTGAACAGCTCAGCTGTGCAAAAGGCAAAATCTAGCAGGCAGACACCAGTTAACATTATTATCAGCAGCAGGCACACAACTCCCTCCTGCACTGAGGCTGCAATCCTTAAAATACTTACCTGGGAGTAAGCCCCATTGAACTCAATGGAACCTACTTCAGAGTAATCATGCATAGGATTGTGTTCAAGGCTGCACACTACAATCCTCCTCTTGCATTGGAGTCAAAAGCTTCACTCACTAGCAGGGGAAGATTGCAGAGAGAACCAGGAGGTAGTTTTCAAGAGTGCATCAACACCACACACTAAAAAGGAGTAAGAGAGTCAGTCTTGGAGAGGTGCACAGAACTGCAGCCTCCCACCATCACACCCTTCCGATCACAGCCTCTGAAAATTCTGTTCCGAAAGTGAAAGGGGGACACATACAGAGAACTCTGGAGTCCAGCCTTCATTTCCTTTCTTGCAGGCTTGTGAAGGAGGGATGCTGGCTGGAGGAAGTGCCCCCACCTGCACCCCCACCCTCTGCAGAGGCCCTCATTCATCCAATAATCCCAGGAAACTGGTGTGTGTATAGTGGGGGAGGCACGGTGGGTCTTTTGCAGCTGGTTGGATGGATCCCCCACGCCCTGCCTGACTGCAGGAGAGCCTGTAGCGCAGCAATGCCAACTCTTTGTAACTTTTGGAGGATCAGCATTCAGAGGGGCTGGAGAATGGGGCGATGGAAGCAGAGGCGTAGCTAGGGTATGGCAAGGGGGGAAAGAGCCCTGGGGCACCATGTGCCTGGGGGTGCCCATGGCCCTTAGCCCCCCCCCCCCACAATGCCCAACGCACGCCTCGCACCGCAGCTTGCCAGCTTCTCCTGGCTGCCGTTGGCACTTTAAGGCCAGCGGCAGCAAGGAAAAGCTGGCAATGGCAAGCTGCGGTGTGCCCACGGCTCTGCAAATCAGAGGAAAGGGAAAGCTTCGCCTTCCCCCGCCTCTGATTCCCTGCCCGCCAGGAGGAACTTTATGCGCCCTTTGCCGACGTTTCTTGCTGGCAAGGGGCGCGCAGGGTTCCTCCCGACGGGCGGAGAATCAGGCGGGGGGAAGCTGCGTCTTTCCCCTGCCTGATTCCCCGCTCGCCGGGAAGAACTGTGGCTGTGCGCACCCCTTGCCGACATTTCCCGCCGGCAAGGGGCGCGCGGGGTTCCTCCCGAGGCGCGGAGAATCAGGCGGGGGAAAGCTGCGTCTTTCCCCCGCCTGATTCCCCGCTTGCCTGGAGGAACTGTGCCTGCGTCCCCCCCTTGCCTGATTCCCGCTTGCCGGGTGGAACTGCGTGCGCATATGCGTGCACGCGCAATTCTTCCTGGCAATGTCATGACGTCACGATGTAGTGACGTCATGACGTTGCGTGCCCCTGGGCGCGATTGCGCCCAGGTACGCGCCTGGATGGAAGCGCAGAGCACATGGCAAAGAGAAAGCAGAAGTGTGGAGATAGAAGAAGGCTTAGGAGGGGGGAGCGCTGGGGAGGGCACAAAAGCAAGCGCGGAGCAGGAGGAAGAGGAGGCACGAAAGAGGGAAAATGGACCACCCCTATGGCCGAGCAACCCCACCGTGCCTTCAAACGACTTTAGCCACCTGCTTGGATCTGGGAGACACAGAGGTTGGGAGGCACTGAGTCGGCAGTGGTTGGAGCTGCACTTGAGCCCAAGCTCAGCTCCCTTGAAGAGCACACGCAGAACCTGCTGGCCTCGATGCTGCTGCAGGGAGGCACGGGCGGAGCTTGGAGACAGCGAGGGAGATTACAACGAAGTCGAGCTGCAGCCTGGCACCCTGCCCCCCCCCCAGTGCCAGAAGACCTACCTTTCCTGATGGTGATCTTGGCCACACATGCAGGGGAAAAGAGGGCAGCAGGAGAGGTGGGGTCAGGGAGCTGCAGGGGGGCACAAAAACTAGAGCGGAGGAGAGGAGCAGCAGAGATACTTGCCGAGTCCTGTCTTCAAGCTGCTGAATTCTACACTGCCAGCAACGTGGCCAAGTTTGGAGTGACGCCTGGCTGTCTCATCGCTGACCCAGCTGAAGGTGCGTGCAGTTCACGAGGCTGCACAGACGCTCGCGCCTGCCTTGCAATGCGCATGCACGCCCCATCCTCCTTCTATTGGCGCTCAAGCACGCTAAATAAATAAAAATGTGGGCTGCGCAGCCGGACTGGTGGGGGGGACTTCTGCTCCTGAGCAAGCGTCTGTGCGGTGCCCCATAGCAGATCCGCCTCTGATTAGCTGCAATT